>JBBPBX010077318.1:0-16901 GCA_038048925.1 Garcialebias charrua
AGTGCTATCGAGTCATCGATTCTAAACAATTTTTTATATATTTTAGATAATAATTTGGGTGGTTGAAAATTAATAAACTCTAACACACATGTTGGTGTTTCCAACAATGTTTTATTAAGCTTAAATTTATTTTTTACAATTGACTTAATTTGTTGGTATTGTAGGAAATATTTATTATCAATGTCATATTGTATTATTAATTTATTAAATGGAATAAAGTCTATACCCTCAAATATGTGTTCCAGACATTCAATACCTTTCATTCTCCAACCTGTGAAATTTAACATATTATTTTCTTGTTGAATGTCAGGATTGTTCCAGAGAGGTGTATGTCTACATGGGAATAGTGAAGACTTTGTCATTTTCAGATACTCCCACCATGCTGTCAGAGATGAGCTAATATTGATGCTCTTAAAGCAGACATGTCTTTTTAAATCTGTACTGATAAAAGGTAGATCTGAAATCCTAATATTATTACATAAAGTTTGTTCTATATCTATCCAAGTTTCATCTAGTGCTTTCGGTTTTAACCACTTTGATATATATTGTAACCTGTTGGCTAAATAGTAGTAATAAAAGTTTGGAAGTTCTAATCCTCCGGTATCTTTAGATTTCTGTAATGTTTTTAAACTAATACGTGGAGTTTTATTTTTCCAAAGGAATTTAGAAATAGAAGAGTCCAGGGACTTAAACCATTCAGTTGAAGGTTTATTTGGAATCATTGAGAATAAATAATTTATTCTCGGCAGCACCATCATTTTTACTGAGGCAACTCTTCCCATAAGTGATATGGGTAGAGATCTCCATCTAGTAAGATCGTCTTCAATTTTCTTTAAGAGTGGGATATGATTTAATTTTATTAAATCCTCCAATTTAGGAGAGATATTAACACCTAAATATTTAATGTTACCTGATTGTAGTCTTTCATTAAGAGAATTATTAAACATGCAATTTATTGGAAGAACTGTAGATTTTGTCCAGTTTATAGAATAATCAGAAACTTTTGAAAATGAGTTTATTAACTTTATAACATTAGATATTGAGTTTCCTGAGTTCTCAAGAAAAAGCAAAACATCGTCAGCATAAAGACTAATTTTATGTTCTATGTTTCTACCCTTTATGCCTTTAATATCCGCACTTTGCCTTATTGCTGCTGCTAAAGGTTCAATAAAAATAGCAAATAATGCTGGTGAAAGTGGGCAACCTTGCCTGGTGCCCCTCTGTAAACAGAAGCTTGAAGATAATTGATTATTTGTCCTGACGCACGCTGTTGGTGAGTTATATAATATTTTTAACCAATTAATGAAGTAATTCCCGAAGCCAAATTTATTTAATGTAGCAAATAAGAAATTCCAATTTACTCTATCGAATGCTTTTTCAGCATCTAAAGAAAAAATAGCTGTTTCAATATTTTTAAAATACGAATACTCTATTACATTATATAATCTGCGAGTGTTTGTGTTCGAGTGTCTTCCTTTTATGAATCCGGTTTGGTCTGGATGTATAATAACAGGAGTTATCTTCTCTAGTCTTTTTGATAAGACTTTACAAATTATTTTAACATCAACATTAATAAGAGAGATTGGACGATAACTGGTAGGTAATACTGGATCTTTGCCTGATTTTAATAAGAGACTAATGTTGGCTGAATTCATATGTGTTGGTAGCCTGCCATTTCCTTCTGACTCAAGTAGCACTCTATAGAATATCGGTTCCAGTATATCCCAGAATTCTTTATAGAATTCCACCGGATAGCCATCAGGACCTGGAGATTTCTTATTAGGCATGCTTTTAATTGCTTCATGGAGCTCATCTGATGTTAATGGTGAGTCTAGTTTTGATGACTGACTAATATCTAGTTTTGGAAGTGTTACTTTCTCCAAGAATTCATTAATATCTTGATTAGATGGATTTATTTGTGGAGTGTATAGAGTTTTATAGAAGTCTTTAAAAACCTTGTTTATTTTTCCCTCATCATGAATTATATTTCCATTTTTATCTTTAATACCATATATAGATGTTTTTTCTTTGTTTAATTTGAGTTGATTAGCTAAAAAGTTCCCAGATTTATTACCGTATTCAAAATTATCTAATCTAAGTCTTTGTATCAAGAATTTATTTTTCTTATCAATATATTCATTTAGTTCTAATTTTAATTTGCGTAGCTTTTGCTGTGTTTCCTCTCCTTGTAGACCTTCTAATAGTTTAATGGATTTCTCTAATTCCTCAATACGTTTATTTTCTTTTTTCTTTTTATTTGTTGAATAGGATATTATTTTACCTCTCATGACTGTTTTCCCAGCCTCCCAAAGTGTACATGCTGAAGTTCCTGGCAAGTCATTAAACTCTAAATATGATGTCCATTCTTTTTTAAAGTATTGCAAAAATTCTTCCTCTTGAAGCAGTGATGTATTTAATCTCCAATTTATATTTTTTGTTGTTTCTTTTTTATTATCTAAATTTAGAGTAACTGGTGCATGATCGCTGACAGCAATAGTGTGTATCTTAGTGTCTGAAATATTGGTCAGCAATGAATTGCTTACTATGAAATAATCAAGACGAGAATATGAGTGATGCACATGTGAAAAGAAAGAATATTCTTTGCTATCAGGGTGAAAAGTACGCCATGCATCGCAGAGTCCATAATCATTCATATACTGTTTAACTATATTTATAGATTGCCAACTGCGTTGAGCTCCCACTGCATTCAGTCTGTCTAATTTGTCATCGAAACCAAAGTTGAGATCACCTCCCATTACTAGTGAGGAATCCATGTGATTTGATAGAGTGGAAAAAAAGTCGTGAAAAAAAGCAGCGTCGTCTACATTCGGCCCATAAATGCTAACTATGCAATAATTTTGTCCAGATATTGATAACTTTAATATTATATATCTACCTTGTGAGTCTATAACCTGATCTAATACTTTGAAGTTAACGTTTTTATGTATTAAAATTGCTACCCCTCTTTGTCTTGAATTATAACAGGCTGAAAATACATTAGGAAACTCAAAAGACTTTAGCTCATCCACAGTTGAGGCCAATTTATGAATTTCTTGGAGCAATACAACATCTGCCTTTAGTCTTTTAATCTGGTTAAAAATCCTATATTTTTTACTTTGGCTACCGGCTCCATTAATGTTCCATGTGACAAACCCTAAGGTACCCATACCTGTGCTAATGATAATATAGCTAAACCACACCCAATGTCACTAATATAAAAGATACTAATAGATCCAGACAAATACATATCCCTTTAATGATTAATTATATATTATTTTTAAATAGAGTAAGTGCTCTTCTTTTTTTTAATGAATCAGGGAAGTTTTCATTTATGAAGTAAATGTATGAATATATATAGACGTATGTGAACCCTTGTGCTTGTGCTCCGATAATTGTTAAGATAGAAAAATAGAGACAGAAAAACAAAAAGGAATGATATACATGAAAACATAACTCAGATAAGGAAAAACAACAAAAGAACCCTCTTACCACCTCAAGTGTCATTCCACCTTGTGTACCACCACTAACTGAGTGTGTCCCACCACCGAGCTGTGCTGAAAGAAAAAATTAAATATATCTGGTAAGTAATATTAATAAATACTATATATAATAATATTAATTAATATTAGCAACCAAAACATTTCTTACCTTGATTGTCTAATAAAGCCAAGGAGTAGCTTCTGGATCTCTAAACAGCTGACCGTTTATGTAGAGTTTATCCACAGAGATGTTAGCTCTTCTTCCTTCACTTATATTTTTCTTTCTTATCGGGTACAGAACGCGCCTTCTATTCAGAATTTCTACAGGGAATTGATCATTTATGCTAAAATGTGTGCCACGCAGTTCCCTACCTCGGCTTTTAACCTGTTCTTTTTGTTTGAAATGTTCGAATTTAGCTATTATTGGCCGTGGCCTAGTATTCTCAGGTTTTTTACCTCCCAGGCGGTGAACTCGATGAAAAGTGATCGATTTAACTGTTTCACTCGGCAACTTTAGCTGGTTCTGAATGAATGCCCGAACCGAGGCTTCAGGATCCTCTTCCGCTAGCTCCTGAATTCCAGAAAACACTAGATTTTCTCTCATGCTTCTGGCTTGAATATCTAAAATTGATTCCTTAATCTTCTTATTATCGCCAGAAAGCTGCGTCACCTGATCTGTTATTTTTTTCACTGTCCCCTTCAACTCTTTATTTTCTTTAGCGAGAGATTCTACCTGTTGTTGACTGAACTCGAGCGATTCTCTCAGGCTCTGGAATTCCTTGTGTAGTAGCTCCACTAACGCTAACCGAGCGTCCAAGCTAGATAACTTCTTGTCGATTGACTCAAGTATAGCCGTGAAGCCCGAATTATCCGCGGACGCTTCCGAAGAACTATCTGAGCTACCCTCTCGGTGTCGTTTAGCTAACGGGGCTAATTCGCTAGCAGCGCCGGATGTGCTGAGTTTGCTCATGACTAGCTTTTCAAAATAATCGTCTACAAACAATTCAAGGCTCTCCAAAGTCTCCCCGTCCAGTTTTGTTCAGTGAAGCAAATAAATCGTTATTAAATGTTAGTATATATTTTTTAATGACCTTACATTTAATTATCTAGTTTTATTTAAATAAATATGGACTTACCAATGATTTATAATCATACTCACGCACAGGCTTGAAGTTTTTCCTCAGCAGCAGCTCATAACACCTCCGCACCTCACAGAACCGGAACCGGAACACGGTCCTAAATTCACATGAACAACCTAATAACCAGCACTTTAACTGTAACAAGACACGGACTCTCTCGGAGCGCGTAAAGGTCGGTTCGGTTCCGGTCCACTTTTTAATGGAGCAGAAATTCAGGTCTGAACAGAACCACTTATCCGACAACGTTTCAACAGTAATATGCTTCTTTTTGACCTGTACTAAAATGTAAAATACCACACACAGCAATCTGGTAGATGTTAATAATAGCTTTCAGGCAGTTTGACTCGGCGGTCAACAAAGCTTTGTACAAGAGTCTGCGTGAACTGGACTGGAACCAGAACCCCCACAGACCACGGGCTGACAAAACCTCACCTAAAAGCTTCCAACAGCGTGTTAAAGAGTTGAACGAATAACAATCTCTCAGCTTCAAATGATAAAAACATGCAGAATCTGCCTGTCTTGAACACTTCCAGCCAAAATTATTATCCTCAGAGTTTAAAACTTGGATCCTAATATGCAAACATGACGTTACAGTTCATGAGAGATCACAGATTTATCAATAAACTTTCAGAAACCGGTACGGTGCCACCAGATGTAAAGGATTTAGGAGAGGTCAGTATTAAGCTGACCTCTTTACCTTAATTAATTTACTTATTCAGATTGAATAGTAATTTCACGGATTCTTTTCTTTTTCAGTTTACCCAATATTTCTGTGATCTTTATGATGGATAAATAAATAAAGCCATTAAGTGACAGAGAACGTTGACTTAGTTTGGTATGTCAAAGACACTACCATTTATTTAAAATAAATCAACTAAATTAACACCATTACACTTGATTGACATGATTTCACTTTCTTGCAATTTAACACGTCAGCACATTTAAATTGTAACACAACAGACATAAATACAGGATGTCATTATACTCAGTCCGTGGCTCTTTAGCTTAAATATAGTTACCAGATAGATTGAGAGGGATAAGGAAATAGGAGGAGAGATGGAGAGATGGTTTAAAGAAATTTGTCTTGAGCATGTTACCAGAAGTGACACTCCCATCAGATTTCTGCTGAAATCCCAGGTACGTTTGTAAACGCTGACTCATTACCTTCACAGACGAGAAGTCTGGTAAAGAGATGGCACCAGCCTTTCAGATGCACAGAGTCCTTCAGGCCCAGTTCGTCCGAACTGGTTGTTTACTTTCCAACGTCTCCTGGGTTCCGCTTGGATCATCAGAAAATGTGTCAGCTCCTGGTTGACTTCAAGACGAGATGTTTCTCAAAGAAAGTTCATTAAGAACTTGGAGCTCTTTAGCTCTATTGAATTTATGGAGGCGTCCATAAATTCTTCGCTGAATAAGCCAGTCTTTGGCGTATGACTGCAGCTTACATCAGCTTCCAAGGCAGAGAGCTTTCAGGTCTCTGTCCATTCAAACTCTAAAGCGTTCACGGAAGCAAACGCTTTTACTCAAAAATGTTGAGATTAGAACACACTTTCCTCATTGGTCCGTGGGCCAAGAGGAGTGTGAAAACGTGAAGTGAAAACTCAAGGTTGACAGCAAGTCTGCTTAGATAACAAAGAGGAATGTTTTGGAAAAGTGTCTGAAAGAGAGGAGACATCTCGACGCTAACGAGAGTTTTAGCTGAACTCAACAAAAACAACTCCTGAGCAAGTCAATTTGACACATTATTCAACTTTGTCATAGATATTTTGAGTAGACACTTTCATTTGGTCAAGTAACACAGTAATACTCCATATTAAAAGAATAACAGCATATAACATATATCATGAAAATGACAAAAGTTATTCTTTTGATTACATTAGAATAAAATCAAAGATAGAAATAGTCTCTTTTGGTGACTATGTTCTCAGATTACAACTAATGGAATAATTTGTAGTAAATGTCTTGCTTTACTGAGAGTTCAGTAAAGGTCATCTCTGGAACAGTTCAAAAATACACAGGTGTATCAGAGTGGACACGGTCATGCCCACTACAGACGTTCATCTCCCACTCCGTCCTACCATAACTTAACAAAACACTCAAAGAAAGCAAGAAAGTTAATTCTCAATAGTCCAGGTATCAAATCCGCTCATTCTCAATCAGTTCATCTGGACAGTTTCTTTTTAGCAGAAACGTTTCACCCTCACTCCAGAGGGCTTCCTCAGTCAGAGTAGTCCAAAGCACACTGAAGTTAACCCACCAAGTAAGCAACTTATGTGGACCAACCAGTTTGCTGTAGCCAAGATGGTTTCTGGGGGCGTGTCCCTCGTCGACTCCTCCCAGGCAGGCAGACATGTCCAAAGTGGTTCAAGACAAGAAAGTTAATTCTCAATAGTCCAGGTATCAAATCCGCTCATTCTCAATCAGTTCATCTGGACAGTTTCTTTTTAGCAGAAACGTTTCACCCTCACTCCAGAGGGCTTCCTCAGTCAGAGTAGTCCAAAGCACACTGAAGTTAACCCACCAAGTAAGCAACTTATGTGGACCAACCAGTTTGCTGTAGCCAAGATGGTTTCTGGGGGCGTGTCCCTCGTCGACTCCTCCCAGGCAGGCAGACATGTCCAAAGTGGTTCAAGACAAGAAAGTTAATTCTCAATAGTCCAGGTATCAAATCCGCTCATTCTCAATCAGTTCATCTGGACAGTTTCTTTTTAGCAGAAACGTTTCACCCTCACTCCAGAGGGCTTCCTCAGTCAGAGTAGTCCAAAGCACACTGAAGTTAACCCACCAAGTAAGCAACTTATGTGGACCAACCAGTTTGCTGTAGCCAAGATGGTTTCTGGGGGCGTGTCCCTCGTCGACTCCTCCCAGGCAGGCAGACATGTCCAAAGTGGTTCAAGACAAGAAAGTTAATTCTCAATAGTCCAGGTATCAAATCCGCTCATTCTCAATCAGTTCATCTGGACAGTTTCTTTTTAGCAGAAACGTTTCACCCTCACTCCAGAGGGCTTCCTCAGTCAGAGTAGTCCAAAGCACACTGAAGTTAACCCACCAAGTAAGCAACTTATGTGGACCAACCAGTTTGCTGTAGCCAAGATGGTTTCTGGGGGCGTGTCCCTCGTCGACTCCTCCCAGGCAGGCAGACATGTCCAAAGTGGTTCAAGACAAGAAAGTTAATTCTCAATAGTCCAGGTATCAAATCCGCTCATTCTCAATCAGTTCATCTGGACAGTTTCTTTTTAGCAGAAACGTTTCACCCTCACTCCAGAGGGCTTCCTCAGTCAGAGTAGTCCAAAGCACACTGAAGTTAACCCACCAAGTAAGCAACTTATGTGGACCAACCAGTTTGCTGTAGCCAAGATGGTTTCTGGGGGCGTGTCCCTCGTCGACTCCTCCCAGGCAGGCAGACATGTCCAAAGTGGTTCAAGACAAGAAAGTTAATTCTCAATAGTCCAGGTATCAAATCCGCTCATTCTCAATCAGTTCATCTGGACAGTTTCTTTTTAGCAGAAACGTTTCACCCTCACTCCAGAGGGCTTCCTCAGTCAGAGTAGTCCAAAGCACACTGAAGTTAACCCACCAAGTAAGCAACTTATGTGGACCAACCAGTTTGCTGTAGCCAAGATGGTTTCTGGGGGCGTGTCCCTCGTCGACTCCTCCCAGGCAGGCAGACATGTCCAAAGTGGTTCAAGACAAGAAAGTTAATTCTCAATAGTCCAGGTATCAAATCCGCTCATTCTCAATCAGTTCATCTGGACAGTTTCTTTTTAGCAGAAACGTTTCACCCTCACTCCAGAGGGCTTCCTCAGTCAGAGTAGTCCAAAGCACACTGAAGTTAACCCACCAAGTAAGCAACTTATGTGGACCAACCAGTTTGCTGTAGCCAAGATGGTTTCTGGGGGCGTGTCCCTCGTCGACTCCTCCCAGGCAGGCAGACATGTCCAAAGTGGTTCAAGACAAGAAAGTTGGCGTATGACTGCAGCTTACATCAGCTTCCAAGGCAGAGAGCTTTCAGGTCTCTGTCCATTCAAACTCTAAAGCGTTCACGGAAGCAAACACTTTTACTCAAAAATGTTGAGATTAGAACACACTTTCATCATTGGTCCGTGGGCCAAGAGGAGTGTGAAAACGTGAAGTGAAAACTCAAGGTTGATAGCAAGTCTGCTTAGATAACAAAGAGGAATGTTTTGGAAAAGTGTCTGAAAGAGAGGAGACATCTCGACGCTAATGAGAGTTTTAGCTGAACTCAACAAAAACAACTCCTGAGCAAGTCAATTTGACACATTATTCAACTTTGTCATAGATATTTTGAGTAGACACTTTCATTTGGTCAAGTAACACAGTAATACCCCATATTAAGACATGTCTGCCTGCCTGGGAGGAGTCGACGAGGGACACGCCCCCAGAAACCATCTTGGCTACAGCAAACTGGTTGGTCCACATAAGTTGCTTACTTGGTGGGTTAACTTCAGTGTGCTTTGGACTACTCTGACTGAGGAAGCCCTCTGGAGTGAGGGTGAAACGTTTCTGCTAAAAAGAAACTGTCCAGATGAACTGATTGAGAATGAGCGGATTTGATACCTGGACTATTGAGAATTAACTTTCTTGTCTTGAACCACTTTGGACATGTCTGCCTGCCTGGGAGGAGTCGACGAGGGACACGCCCCCAGAAACCATCTTGGCTACAGCAAACTGGTTGGTCCACATAAGTTGCTTACTTGGTGGGTTAACTTCAGTGTGCTTTGGACTACTCTGACTGAGGAAGCCCTCTGGAGTGAGGGTGAAACGTTTCTGCTAAAAAGAAACTGTCCAGATGAACTGATTGAGAATGAGCGGATTTGATACCTGGACTATTGAGAATTAACTTTCTTGTCTTGAACCACTTTGGACATGTCTGCCTGCCTGGGAGGAGTCGACGAGGGACACGCCCCCAGAAACCATCTTGGCTACAGCAAACTGGTTGGTCCACATAAGTTGCTTACTTGGTGGGTTAACTTCAGTGTGCTTTGGACTACTCTGACTGAGGAAGCCCTCTGGAGTGAGGGTGAAACGTTTCTGCTAAAAAGAAACTGTCCAGATGAACTGATTGAGAATGAGCGGATTTGATACCTGGACTATTGAGAATTAACTTTCTTGTCTTGAACCACTTTGGACATGTCTGCCTGCCTGGGAGGAGTCGACGAGGGACACGCCCCCAGAAACCATCTTGGCTACAGCAAACTGGTTGGTCCACATAAGTTGCTTACTTGGTGGGTTAACTTCAGTGTGCTTTGGACTACTCTGACTGAGGAAGCCCTCTGGAGTGAGGGTGAAACGTTTCTGCTAAAAAGAAACTGTCCAGATGAACTGATTGAGAATGAGCGGATTTGATACCTGGACTATTGAGAATTAACTTTCTTGTCTTGAACCACTTTGGACATGTCTGCCTGCCTGGGAGGAGTCGACGAGGGACACGCCCCCAGAAACCATCTTGGCTACAGCAAACTGGTTGGTCCACATAAGTTGCTTACTTGGTGGGTTAACTTCAGTGTGCTTTGGACTACTCTGACTGAGGAAGCCCTCTGGAGTGAGGGTGAAACGTTTCTGCTAAAAAGAAACTGTCCAGATGAACTGATTGAGAATGAGCGGATTTGATACCTGGACTATTGAGAATTAACTTTCTTGTCTTGAACCACTTTGGACATGTCTGCCTGCCTGGGAGGAGTCGACGAGGGACACGCCCCCAGAAACCATCTTGGCTACAGCAAACTGGTTGGTCCACATAAGTTGCTTACTTGGTGGGTTAACTTCAGTGTGCTTTGGACTACTCTGACTGAGGAAGCCCTCTGGAGTGAGGGTGAAACGTTTCTGCTAAAAAGAAACTGTCCAGATGAACTGATTGAGAATGAGCGGATTTGATACCTGGACTATTGAGAATTAACTTTCTTGTCTTGAACCACTTTGGACATGTCTGCCTGCCTGGGAGGAGTCGACGAGGGACACGCCCCCAGAAACCATCTTGGCTACAGCAAACTGGTTGGTCCACATAAGTTGCTTACTTGGTGGGTTAACTTCAGTGTGCTTTGGACTACTCTGACTGAGGAAGCCCTCTGGAGTGAGGGTGAAACGTTTCTGCTAAAAAGAAACTGTCCAGATGAACTGATTGAGAATGAGCGGACTCAAAGAAAGCATTTCACAATTTTCATAGAGTGGATATTTAAATGAAAACATCTCCCTGAAAAAAATATTGTTTATCCAGAGGTTCCAAGAATGCTGAGTGATCTGAACTGATGGATGCATTAGCACAAACAGTCAGAACTTTCCCTCCTGCAGCTTGATGCTGCAGAGCTGTGACCCACTCAGACACCGGGGACAAATCCAACAGGTGCTCATCCAGGGGCTAATGTGCACCCCCACAGCTGCTTGCTGCTTTGCTTCCTGAACAACTTCATAGTAGAAAAGAGCAAAGTTCCTCTCCAGGAGTTGGGTTCCAGAGCCCAAGCTGCATGTAGAGCTAAGCCTAACATTATTAGGCCCGAGCAGCTAAGCGTTGCGAAGGCCTATTGTAATTGTAGTGTTTATTATTATTTTTATTTTATTATCTCATTGGTATCTCTCAACTTTACACACAAGCTCATAGTCCTTACCCACCAGAGAGGTGACATTCTAGAACTAGTCTAGGCCACCATGAGTCTGCACATGCAGGGACTGTCACCTGTCTGTGGATCAGGTTACGGTTTATGAAGGTAAGAGCTATGCCTCTGTTATAGCTGGTTACAAGAGAACGCTCACTTTATAATCCTTTTTTAAATCGGGACCATCAAACTTTACACTAGGGCCCAAAATAAAAACTTGTTCCAGTTCAAGGATTAAACTCAAACTGTTAGAAGGTTTTAGTTCAATTCTATTGTCATTTGATGCAGATATCTTTTTTTAATACTAAAGCATTGTCTTCTATATGTTTTCAAAGGAACCTGCTAGCAGGAGCTGACAGCATTCCTATGTCTTGTTAACATCATGTGACATTTGATGGCTGCTTGATATCATAAGTAAAAATAAAGAGAAAGGAACAGGTTAAACAGCCACTGTGTGACTAACAATATATCTGCCCTATTATCAGATTCAAACAACACTGTATTTCTTGTTTTATTCCTCTTTTCTTTTCTGCCCTTTTTTATATTTTTGTCTGACTTTTCATAATTCAGGTCAGAAATGTGTTTTTTTCATGAATAACAAAAGGTTTTTTTATTTTGTATAGTGATGTTTCAGTAATAACTCATTTCTTTCCTGTCTCAAACAGATCAGCTTCGAAACAGTTACCAAGTAGGTAATGACCATTCACTAAGGGTCGTCTATGCCAATGGAATGGACACCCATTACCAGACAGAGCCACATATACTCGCAGGTATGTCCTCGCAGCAGTTTCATATTAAAGTTAAGGGCGTAGCATTCCTTGAAGGAACACATATCACCCGCCGCTTTCTGTGCTAGAGTTTTATGCTAAAATCATCTTGTGTTAAAGAGGATGATGGAGCTATTTAGTAATAGCGGCTGGGGTTGAGTGGTTAGAGCAGTTGTCCTCCAATGCAAGAGTTGGGGGTTTGAATCCACCAGCAGTCACATGCTGAAGTGTCCCTGTGCAAGACACTGAACCTCTCATTAGCTATGTTTACATGCACAAAATTCTTTGACTGGATTGAAATGTTTTCAGATTAAATAATTCAAATGTATCATTTACATGGGCACAATCCATTCACGATGAGCGTTTACATGCAGCGGGCTTTTATTCTGAACAGAAGTAGACATGTGCAGAGTGGTAAACTCTCCTTAAAAAACACAGAAGAAGAAGTTCTACTTCCGGTTTACTTCCGGGTTGAACGCAAAAAACCTGAGCGTCCAAAATGGACCCGTGACAGGTTTTAATGACAGTGGAGACGTTACTGCACTCCCTGATTGAGCTACAGGTAATACAGTTCATTTTGAGCTCTTTCAAAGTTTCTAGTAAAAATGTTGTGTCGCTCACCGACCAGTTTTGCTTCTCCAATATGCTAATATTATTAGCATTAGCCAGGCGGAAATAACATAGGTCGCACATGCGCAGTCAGGTCAGTTTTTCACAATCAGGGAAAAATGAGCAGATTAAGCATTTACATGGACACTGTTCGGGTTATGAATCGACATAAACCACCCGTTTTGTTCTGATCACAAAGTATTTCGGATCGAGCTGAATAAACAAAAAATAACCCAAACGGGCATTTACTTGACACATTTTCATTCGGAACGGCCGTTTAATCTGATTACTTATGTCCATGTAAACATAGCTACCCAGTATTGCCTCTGATTTGTGTCCCATCAGTGTATGAATGTGATAAAGCACTAATTATTCTTTGTATAGATCTACAAAGTAGTAGAGTGCTGTATGAATGTGTAAATGAGGCACAGATTGTAGTGTAAAGCACTTGATAAGATAGAAAGGTGCTATATAAGTGCAGTCCATTTACCATTGAAATCTTGAAACCTAATTTTTCTGTAATTTGATGCCTGATCTCGCATGATCTGTTAGACCCTGGTCACATTTGTTGCTGCTTTCCATCTGTAGCTGTGTGACTGTAGCCTGATGACACAGGTCTGAACTCCCTCAGTGCACACTGAAAACATTTTCCCTCAAAATGCTGGTGAAGATTCTCGGTCATCCAGGGCATGGGCAATCTAAAAAAATATTAAAAATAAAACATCTGGACTTCTCTTCTGAAGCTGAAGACATTTCACTTTCCATCCAGGAGGCTTTATTAATTCAAATCTAATCATTATTTATACTTTTTTTAAATTTAGAAAGCCTCCCAGATAAGAAGCGAAACATCAGAATAGAAGTGTAATTGTTTTGTTTTTTAACCTTTTTGAGGGGAGAAAGTTTCCTGAATATATCTAACAAAGTTAAGTCAGGTCCTCTGGACAGATTCTTCTTGTTGAAACATTTTGTCTTTTATCCAGAAGACTTCTTCAGTCTGAGGAGCTGCAACAAATTCAGTCTTATAAATAACACCTTCACATAGTGGATCAACCAGTTTAATGGTAAAAGCCAAAACCAGCTGTTCGCATGATAACGGAGAACCATCTGTCTAACAACTGATTATTAGTGCCCTGATGGCTGGTTTCTGTTCACAGACAATTGTTATTAGGCCCAAGCAGCGAAGCGCTGTGAATTTATTAGGCCTGAGCAGCGAAGCGTTGCAACGCTGTGAAGGCCTATTGTAATCGCTTTGTTAAGGCCCGAGCTGCAATTTTTTCCGCCAAATGAATTTGTCTTTTGGGGGCTTTCTCATATCCCAAAACTCACCAAATTTGGCAGGCGCATCAAGACTGGTGAAAATTTATGTATTTTGGGGGCGTGGCAAAAATCGAAACAGAAACAGCTCAAGAGCGCCACCTCGAAATTTTCAAAATACCCTCCGCATTGGCCTTAGTTTATCGTAGACACATGACATTTGGTATACTTAGTTTGGTATACTTGGCCAATTCACAAAGATGCACAGAAAACCCACTGGCACCAACATTGTATGATAAATAGGAAGCTGGCCATTTTGGAATGATGTCCAAATTTTCACACCTTTTTGACGATTTACAGCCTCTGCATTTGAAAGAACTCCTCCTAGGGATTTCGCTCAATCGGTTTCAAACTTGGCCAGTTTCTTCATAAGGCTTGGGGGACCAAAAGTTATCAAAACGGTTCATTTTGAAACATGCTGAAGACGTCAAAGTTGGACATCTTGCCATGATAAACAAAACGTTAATAGCACTTACTTGAAAACTGCCTAATACATCAAACCTTCAGTGATTGATCCACATTCGGTCCTCTGCAAGACGGAATGGTCAAATCATGACACCACTTAAGCCACGCTCCCTGACAACAGGAAGTGTCAAGTTTTACGTTGAATGGTCCCGATCTGTCCCATATTACCTAATCAGCAGGACAGTGTGTCCAGTGACCTAAGACATGTTGATGTAACTTGCTTTCCAACCCTTACCGTTTTGGGTGGAGCACGTGGGCATGGCGACGTGGCGAAGTAAGATATAATGCCGTCGCCATACGTTTGGCTGTAAAAGCCACAGATTTGATCCGAGGTGCACCAAAATCAGTATGATCGATCATTCATTATCCACCCCTTGAACCAGAAACCATGCTAATTGGCCAATAGCCTCCACAGCGCCCCCTAGAATATTTTAAAACCTCACCTCCAAGCCATGTTTTGACCAAAAATTCTGAAATGCGGTGAACATCTGTATCTTCTCAAGACCTATAAAAAAGTATATTGGAGCCCTGGTCCAAAACCAACAGGAAGTCGTCCATTTTGGGTCAAAGGGTCATTTTCCGGCGTTTCTAATGGCGGATTTTAACAAACTCCTCCTAGGGATTTTGAAGGATTGCCTTCAAACTTATTTAATATGCCCTTAACACATTGGGGAGTAAAGGTTATCAAAAGCTTGCATTTTTGTTTATGTTAAAGGGGCGTGGCCAGGCCACAAAGTTGCGGTTCACGCCGTAAATTTCGAAACCCAAACTTTCACATTGATAGACCAAAATGCCAAAAACTTGGCATGAGTCATCCTTGTGGCATGCCCAGGGGTCTGCAACCTTTACAATCAAAAGAGCCATTTCTGTCTCTTTGTTCACTAAATTAAACGTGTCCAGAGCCATAATACCTGCTTCAACTGGGATTCTCAACTGGTGGCCCACAGACCACTTTAACAAGTTTGTTGGAGGGTGCTTTTCTGGACAGTAGGGTTTCTTTTTTATTTTATTTTACTAAAATATATCTACCGGTAACGATTTTTAACATTTATTGATATTTTAATATTCTACGGCAAAATAAAGGACAAGATTCTTGTAAAGAAGAAAAAATAATATAGTTTTTGCCCAGTTTCTAAAAACTAAAAATAATAATAATAATAATAATAATAATAATAATAATAATAATAAACTTTATTTGTATAGCACCTTCCTACAATGCCTTGCATTGACCAAGGTGCTTAACAGGATAAAAAGATGAATAAACTGGAACAATAAATCAATGAAAATAGAATAAGAAACAACAGCAATAAAAGAAGGCAATGGAAATAAAAATGCTACATACTAAAATACCAAAAGTAATAAAAGTTACACACTGAAAGCTTTTTTGAACAAGTGGGTCTTCAGTCTGGTTTTGAACAGAGTCAGATCAGAGGTGGCACGCAGCTCAAGGGGGAGGCTGTTCCAGGCTTTTGGGCCGGCAACAGAAAAGGACCGGTCTCCCCATTGTTTGTACCTTGAGCGAGGCACCTCCAGCAGGTGTTGACTGGCAGATCGTAAAGCTCTGCCGGGCTGATGGACTTTCAAAAGTTCTGAGATGTACAGAGGTTCCAATAATAAACAATAATAATAAACAATATTATTGTATTCTGTGCGCACGCGTTCACTGGCACAGCTCTGCTTTCGTTCTCGTGTTAATAATATAATAATAATAATAATAAACAACAATACGCGCGTATTCTGTGTGCACGCGTCCACTGGCACAGCTCTGCTTTCGTTCTCGCGTTAATAATATAATAATAATAATAATAAACAACAATAAACTATGCATTCTTACTGTATGTGATTTTTTTATAGTAGAAAAAATATGTATTTTACTTTGAATAAATAAAGTAAGTGTGTTTTACTTCTTGTAATGTTTCTAGTATTCATATATTTTCAAAATAAATTACAGGACATCTACTAAAACTAGCCTTTTTAGCTGTTGTTCTAACAACCAATAAAATTCAGTTTTGTGTTAGTTTTGGTCAAAGCTTGAAAGAGCCGCTGCAGAGGGACCAATGAGCCACATGTGGCTCCAGAGCCACGGGTTGCAGACGCCTGGGAATGCCCGACAATCCTTTGTAGTCATGTTCTGATGACATTGAAGCCCCGCCCCCTCAGAACAGGAAGTCACTTTTTTAACTTGGAATGTTCCCTCTCTGACACCCTTGAACCAGAGCCATAGAGAGAGAGAGTTCCGACACTCTTTGAACTTGCCTACAGGCGGTCACGTGGTTCATGTAACTCTCAATTGTTCCAAACAGCTCGTCGCTGTCAGTCAATTTGAGCAGCTACTGGCGCAACATGACACAAAAAAACGACTTTTCTTACTTTGTCCAGCGTTTTTCAGTAATTATTGAGCCGTAACAAACTGACATTCCTTCTACCGTTCTCCTCTTTATTTCTTATCCTGCAGCTCCACCTGAGTGCATGAGCACTACACTATGCGTTTTTTCTTAAGCATTTATAGACGTTTTA
>JBBPBX010077319.1:0-10587 GCA_038048925.1 Garcialebias charrua
ACAGTAATGACTAAACAACAAGGAAACAACGTTTCACTGCTTCGACACACTCTTGTCGTCAGATTCCAAAGTGCAACACACAAGAAAACAGGTCTCAACTTTATGACCGAGGTCAACTTAAATCTTGTGGATTTAAATGGTTGTTAAGATTAGTTTTTGTTGTGGGTGTTGGACTTAGCGTTTCTAAGTTCAAGTTGGACAATGCGACTTATAGGGTGGGAAATATGGTAGTTTAAACCTGATTAGTTTATTTACTAACTTGTGTTTGGACGACCTTATTATCCCATGAAGTCGGTGAGTTTGTGAGATCTTTGTCTTTTGTGGAGTCATTGAACGCCTTGTAAGGTTTGATCTGATTTCGATGTACCCATTTAGCAATTGGCTCTTTGCGGCCTTTGCTGATTTTGATCTTACAATTGTTTGTCTTACAATAGTTTTGAATGCTCTTCCAATCAGTGAACATTTCTAAGTGGCATCAGTATGGACACATAAACTGTTGTATAGATTTATTCAGTACCACTAGAGAAAATCCCAGTACCACCACTGTTTTATGCACTATCTTTGAAATTAAAAGGCCTGGATGTATGTGATTGGACTCCTCTTCTTCTCCTTCCTGTGTTCAGGTGCTGTGCGTGCCTCCAGTATCTTCCCCATCATGAGTGTGGGTCTGTTGTTCATGGGGGGACTCTGCGTTGCAGCCAGTGAGTTTTACAGGAGCAGACACAACGTCATCCTCAGTGCAGGGATCTTCTTCGTATCAGCAGGTTAGTCATCACTGTGTGTTCCCCTGTTTGTGGAACCGAGTGTCTCCTTTTCAAAGGGGAAGGCAACTACTGGTGCTTCTACTGTGCGCAGGTCCTTACCTCCACCAGAGTTTTTCTTTGTTTAAAAAATACACTTGTTTTGCCAACTGTGCAGAAGTCACCATATTTTCATGGGTCTAAGTCCAACACGTGACCCTTTGTGCCAGGTCACTTTTTCTGCACTTCATGCTGGATATCTTCAGTTCATTTAGCAGTATGTCCAGGTTTAATCAGAAAGTTAAGGTTTGAGCATGTTTAAATTTGAGCTTTTTATTAAAAAGATTTTCTGCATTTGAGCTTATCAATGAGGGTCTTGTGTTCGTGCAATGTAAGAATCTGTCGACATGTGTACGGTAGTTTTGTCCTTGTGGCTCTTCTTCAAACTGAAACGACGTGCCATTCAAGCATTTACTGACAAGCCCAATGTGTGTCTAATTCACACAAACGGCTGCATGAGGGAAATGACAATATGATGATTCTTCCGTGAGACAAACTGAGGTTGAATTTTGCACTAGTCTGTCACACACTCACACCCGGAGCCCTGACACAAAGCATGTAATTGCTGCTTATTATCATTTATTATCTGGTATTCTTTATGATGCTGGCTGTTGTTGAGCAGTACTGACATTTTATACTGTAATTATTTGTCTGACAGGCCATATTACTTTGGCACTAAAACCCATTGAAGCAATGCAGCTAGATTTTATTTATTTATCTGGTTCATTAGAAAACACAGTAAAAGTCATATTTTCCATCATTTAAAGGTTAAGAGTTGTTCTCACCCAAAAAGGGGCGGAGCATTGTGCAAGATCCAGATGTATTGCTCTGTTTTGTTTGTCCGTCGCACTAAAGGTAGCCTCACTGGAGCAGCAAAATTTTAATGGTACATCCAGACCGAGCGCCTTTTCAACGGCAAAAAAGCGCGAAACGCCTCGAGGTTGACGCACTGGACCCAGTGGTGTTCAAACTGGAACGTGAGCGGCGGCGGCGTGGCGGCGGGGGGGGGAGGAGTTAGCAGAGCTTAACTTGCTAAACGTGAAAAGTTCACAATTCAAAACTTACCCGATATCCCGACTTCCTCATTGGCACTCCGCCAGGCAAGGTCCTTTTTATTTCTCCTCCATACTTGAACACGACTTTGCGGGTTATTTCCGTGTCTCACAAACAATACGTCACACAGTTGCGCAACACCCGTCCCCTCGTTACCGCGTCACATAGCTGACTCCCCTCTCTCTCCTCCCCGACTCTCCCTGATTGGTTGACAGAGCGTTGAACGGCAAAATCTTCAGCATGATCAACGCGTGCTGTGGAGGTTGCTCACGTGCTCGGAAAACGACTTCCAAAACGCTTAACACGCACGTGACGCGACGCCCGACCACTAGACGCTCCTGGAGGTGCGTCCCCCATTGACTTTGCATGTAAACTGGACGCTCATGCAGCTCAAAACACGATCGGTCTGGATGTACCATTAGGCAGCAATGCAGGAGGGTGGAGCGCAAATGGAGAAAAGACAGGCTGCAGGTCTCTTTTCTAATACTAAAAGAGAGTTGGCGCCGTTATCAGAAAGCAGTAAAAGCTGCTAAATCCCAATACTTTTCAGATATAATTGTCTCAAACTCTCACAATCCATGAGTTCTGTTCTCCACCCTAAACTCTGTTCTCCACCTCACTGAACCATCACCTCTGTATGCCTCGACTGAGCTGTACGAGAGCTTCCTACATTTCTTTTTAGAAAAGATTGTGACCACCCGGGCTCTCATTTCTCCTCCAACTCATGATCCATCCATCTCACCTCAATCTGTTGCTGTATTTGACCATTTTGAACCAATCTCTCTGTCTTCTCTAGAGCAGGTCATGTGTAGCCTGAAACCATCTGGTTCCCCCTTTGATGTGGTCCCCCCTCGGCTACTAAAGGAGGTTTTTCCTACTCTAGATCCCTCCATTCTTGCTATTGTAAATAGCAGTTTATCCACTAGTGTTGTACCAAAAACATTAAAACATGCTGTTGTTCAACCTCTCCTGAAAAAAACCAAACCTTGACCCTTTAGTAGTATCTAACTTCTGGCCTGTCTCCAGACTCCCATTTGTTTCTAAACTTCTAGAGAAAATAGTTGAGTCCCAGTTGAAGTGCGTCTTGGAAGATCATGCTGTCCTTGAGTTATTCCAATCTGGCTTTAAACCTCTCCACAGCACTGAAACTGCCTTACTGAAGTCCAAAAAAGCTAAGTCTGGTCCTCTGGACATTCAAAAAACAAAACAAAACAAAGCAAAAAAACTGTAGAAACGTTTCGTCTTTCGTCCGAAAGACTTCCTCAGTCTGAGAAGCTGTGTTCAGCTCAGTCTTATAAATAGCACCCTCCCACAGTGGATCAACCAGTTGGCTGATGACAGCCGAAACCAGCTGCTCACATGATCAAGGAGGACCATCAGCCTGACGATGGATCGTTAACACCCTGATGGTTGTTTGCTATTCACAGAGGGCTGAGTGATACTAGCAATAACAGCATTGTAAGTGGGGGACAGTTGAACCCGGAGGCCTCCACCTCTGTTTAATGATGGACGGTTTCTTTTCACAAAGATGGCCTCCTTTACTCCTCTCTCAAACCATTGTTCCTCTCTATCAAGGATGTGAACATCTTCATCCCTGAAAGAGTGACCGCTGGCCTGGAGATGAGTGTAGACTGCAGAGTCCTGACCTGATGATGTTGATCTTCTGTGTGAAAAGAAACCGTCCATCATTAAACAGAGGTGGAGGCCTCCGGGTTCAACTGTCCCCCACTTACAATGCTGTTATTGCTAGTATCACTCAGCCCTCTGTGAATATCAAACAACCATCAGGGTGTTAACGATCCATCGTCAGGCTGATGGTCCTCCTTGATCATGTGAGCAACTGGTTTCGGCTGTCATCAGCCAACTGGTTGATCCACTGTGGGAGGGTGCTATTTATAAAGCCAGGTTCACACCAAAACGCTTTTCGCGCAGCGGAAGCAGCCACTTTACATTGAAAGTCTATGTGGCCGCGCATCTTGGAGCAGCGGGGCGTGACGCGGCACGTCTACAGCATTTCAAGCAGCGCAGCAGCGCCCGGCAGTCCCTTTCCACGCACGCGCGCGTCCGCAGCAGCCGAGCCAGCGAGCAGCAGAAGCAAGAATATTCTTTCTTCTGCTCGTAGCAACCAATCGGGAGAGACTCTGTTATGTGATGACGCAACGACGACGGGACTTTTTGTGGAATTTTTAAACCCGTCGAGCCTCTGTGGCGAAAACAGCCTCCGGTAGGAAACCTGGCATTTTTAAAGTTGCTGCTGTCCACTCGAGCGTACGATCACCCCAAACATAATGAAAAAACCTTTTACAGGTAGTCCCCGACTTACGAGCGCTCTTACCTACGAGCGTTCGACTTTACGAGAGTTCAATATAACCAAACGATCGATTTACGAACGCTCGGTTCCGGACTTACGAGATTTTCACGTTTGAAAGCATTGTTCCGATATACGAGCTGGTTGCGACCATACGACAGTGAAATGCGGTAACCGCGTGTTCGTCCTGCCTGCTGAATTTCTTGTTTCGAAGGGGAGTGTGGGACAGGAGGTGGAGGGGTGGTTTCGGGTGGGGGAGGGATTGGTTTCGGGTGGGGGATGGGCGATTTGTACAATGCACCTGGACTAGACAGTTGCACTGGACTTTGACTGCACATAGAGCGCGCGGAGGGGGGCGGGGTGTGAGGGAGGGTACGTGTCTATCGCGTGACAAATGGAAAATTACAGTGGCGGAAGGTTACATGAGCACTATTTTCTGTACCCCCACCCCCAATAAACAAAGGCGGAGTGATTTCACCAGGTACCTTATAAGCGAACGGCGCGAACGCACCCGCGTGGGTTTACAGTTTGGCGAGTTGAGTAAACATCGAGCGAGCGAAAGAAATTAGCATTTGTTAGCATCTGTTAGCATCTTGTTAGCTTCAACATTAGCATGGCATCGAGGCGTTCTGGAGCGTCTTCTGCGAGTGCAAGCGCACCTAAGAAGCGAAAGGCCATAACGCTGGAGCAGAAATTGGACATTATCCGACGAGCGGACAGAGGAGAGTCGACGTCGTCCATCTGCAAGGTGCACAATATGGTGAGTTAAACCGTGAGCTCCATGAAGGCGCACCGTGAGCGCAGCTCCATGAAGGCGCACCGTGAGCGCATGTTAGGCTAGTGCGTCGATTAAGTGCACCGTTATAACGAAGCAGCACGGGTATAATAACGCAAGGAAGCGTCTGTTAGTTAATAAAATGTTATTTGCTGTATTTTAGGTCAGTTCCACAGTCAGCACGATTAAGGCTGACCGTGCCCGCATTTTGGCCAGTGTGAGAGGCAGTGCCCCGATGAAGTCGACGGTCATCACGAAGCAGCGCACGGGAATAATCACAGACGTTGAGCGTCTTTTGAGTAATAACACTTTTTTTGTAATTTAATTTTTTTAAATGTTTGTGTACAGTACAGCTCATGTTGTCACACACCTGTCTTTTCATGAACGACTTTTAGTCCTTTGGATCGAAGACTGCAACCAACGCCACATTCCTATAAGTCTCATGATAATTCAGGAGAAGGCCAGGAAAACCTACGAGGATCTGAAGCGACGCATGGGGGAGGGCGCGGAGGTGCCCGACTTCACCGCATCACGTGGGTGGTTTAACAGATTCCGCCAAAGAGCCAATTTGCACAACATCAAAATCCAAGGTTAGTGAAACATTAACATTTTCAGTGCTGAATTTCACGTTTAAACAGCTTACACCACATCTGCCTTTACAGTACAGTTTGAAAACAGCTGTGACACTTGAAAAGAGCTGTCAAACAGCTGGACAACTCCTTCTCCACGTGTGCTTTGACCTTTAACACGGTCTGACACGACTTTTCTTATTTTTACATGACATTTTCAGTGCTGAATTTCACGTTTAAACAGCTTACACCACATCTGCCTTTACAGTACAGTTTGAAAACAGCTGTGACACTTGAAAAGAGTAAATGGTAAATGGTAAATGGAGCTTATTTATATAGCGCTTTCCAGCCCCCTGTGAGGAGCCCCAAAGCGCTTTACAATACCAGCCATCCACCCATTCATTCAGACATTCATACACCGGTAGTGGTAGCCTGCCTTGCAAGGCGCCATCCAGACCTACCGGGAGCAACTCGGGGTTAAGTGTCTTGCCCAGGGACACAACAACACATGGTGGGCGGATGCGGGATTCGAACCTCCAACCTTCCGATCAGGGGTCGACTGCCATTACCACTACACCACGGCCGCCCCAGCTGAAAAAGAGCTGTCAAACAGCTGGACAACTCCTTCTCCACGTGTGCTTTGACCTTTAACACGGTCTGACACGACTTTTCTTATTTTTACATGACATTTTCAGTGCTGAATTTCACGTTTAAACAGCTTACACCACATCTGCCTTTACAGTACAGTTTGAAAACAGCTGTGACACTTGAAAAGAGCTGTCAAACAGCTGGACAACTCCTTCTCCACGTGTGCTTTGACCTTTAACACGGTCTGACACGACTTTTCTTATTTTTACATGACATTTTCAGTGCTGAATTTCACGTTTAAACAGCTTACACCACATCTGCCTTTACAGTACAGTTTGAAAACAGCTGTGACACTTGAAAAGAGCTGTCAAACAGCTGGACAACTCCTTCTCCACGTGTGCTTTGACCTTTAACACGGTCTGACACGACTTTTCTTATTTTTACATGACATTTTCAGTGCTGAATTTCACGTTTAAACAGCTTACACCACATCTGCCTTTACAGTACAGTTTGAAAACAGCTGTGACACTTGAAAAGAGCTGTCAAACAGCTGGACAACTCCTTCTCCACGTGTGCTTTGACCTTTAACACGGTCTGACACGACTTTTCTTATTTTTACATGACATTTTCAGTGCTGAATTTCACGTTTAAACAGCTTACACCACATCTGCCTTTACAGTACAGTTTGAAAACAGCTGTGACACTTGAAAAGAGCTGTCAAACAGCTGGACAACTCCTTCTCCACGTGTGCTTTGACCTTTAACACGGTCTGACACGACTTTTCTTATTTTTACATGACATTTTCAGTGCTGAATTTCACGTTTAAACAGCTTACACCACATCTGCCTTTACAGTACAGTTTGAAAACAGCTGTGACACTTGAAAAGAGCTGTCAAACAGCTGGACAACTCCTTCTCCACGTGTGCTTTGACCTTTAACACGGTCTGACACGACTTTTCTTATTTTTACATGACATTTTCAGTGCTGAATTTCACGTTTAAACAGCTTACACCACATCTGCCTTTACAGTACAGTTTGAAAACAGCTGTGACACTTGAAAAGAGCTGTCAAACAGCTGGACAACTCCTTCTCCACGTGTGCTTTGACCTTTAACACGGTCTGACACGACTTTTCTTATTTTTACATGACATTTTCAGTGCTGAATTTCACGTTTAATTTTCAATTTTCAATTTCACTCTTGTGCTGTGTGTGTTTATTTTCACCAGGAGAGGCAGCAGGTGGTGACGCAGAGGCAGCTAGCACATTCCCAGACACCTTAGCGAACATCATAAGGGAGGGGGGATACACACCGCAGCAGGTGTTCAACGTAGATGAGACTGGGCTGTTTTGGAAGAGGTTGCCCGACCGCACCTACATCAGCAGGGAGGAAAGAACAGCACCGGGTCACAAAGTGGGGAAAGAGAGGATCACTTTGCTGTTCGGAGCCAATGCAGCGGGCGATTGTCAGTTAAAGCCGCTGTTGGTAAACCATTTTGTGAACCCCAGGGCCTTCAGGAACGTTACCGACACTAGAAGACTTCCAGTGTATTGGACCGCAAACAGGAGGGCCTGGGTTACAATCGAAGTGTTCACAAAGTGGTTTAACAGCAATTTTGTCCCAGACGTAAAGCGCTTCTGCAGAGCCCAAAACATTGACTTTCACATCCTGTTGGTGTTGGATAACGCACCGGGTCACCCCACCAACCTTAATGACCTCGACCAAAACGTGAGGGTGGTCTACATGCCACCTAACACGACCTCCCTCATTCAGCCCCTGGACCAGGGGGTTATTAGCACGTTCAAAGCGTATTACCTCCAGAGGGTAATCCGCGATGCTTTGGAGGCCACAGATAAGGACCCAGATGTCACGCTGAAGGACTTCTGGAGGCAATATGACATCCTCCAATGCATTTTCCACATCCGGGCTTCCTGGGATCAGGTGAGGCAGAGCACACTGGCTGGGGTTTGGAAGAAACTCTGCCCTCAGTTTGTTGTAGATGCCTCCAGCGATCCCCAGGACACAGTCACGGATGTGATACAGAATGTGGTGGAGATGAGCAGTAGGTTGCAGTTGGACTTGGACGTGGAAGATGTTGAGGAGTTGCTGGCTGAAGAAGGTGAGGAGCTGTCCACAGAGGACCTTGAGGAGCTGGAGAATCACATCTTGGCGGAGGAGGACCGTCATGAAGACAGGCCAGGCCCTCCGCCCAAGGTCTTTACCAGGGAGGTCTTGGCTAAGGCCTTCAGGCTGCAGCAGGAGGCCTTGGACCTGTTGGAGTCAGTGGATGCGGATGGGGAGAGGTTCGCCAGGGTCTCCAGAGCAGTCCTTGACGATCTGGCATGCTACCGGCAGATCCAGGAAGACATGAGGCAAGAGGCAGTGCAGACCTCCATGCTGCAGTTTGTCAGGAGGGGCCCTGCTGCGACTCCAGGATCTGCTGGAGCAGCAGAGGAAATTCCATCCACCTCTGCTGCAGCAAGCCAGGAGTCGATGGACAGCTCACCCTCTCCTCCCTCTCCTCCCCAGTAACATCCATCCCTCCTCTGCACCCCTCCCCAAAAGGTAATGAAATGTTGCTTTTACTGTACAATTTGTTTTTCTGTGTTGTTTTAAATGTTACTTTACTGTACTGTCCTGTACGGTACTTTAGTTGTTAACCCACCTGTCTCTGTTCATGTCCACAGACGTCTCCTCCTCCTCCTTCTCCTCTCCACTCCAGTCAGCCAGCCAGCGTCTGCACCACTCCCCAAAGGTAATGAAATATTGCTTTTACAATTGCTTTTTCTGTGTTGTTTTAAATGTTACTTTACTGTACTGTCCTGTACGGTACTGGTTGTTAACCCACCTCTCTCTGTTCATGTCCACAGACGTCTCCTCCTCCCCAGCCAGCCTCTGCAACACTCGCCTTGACTGACCTGCTCATCTCCCCACTAACCTGAACAGCGTTGTCATCCAGGTACAGTACTGTACAGTACAGTACATGTACTGTAATGAAATGTAAATTTTATTTTGCTGTTATGTTTACGTACGTTGTTTCATGCTGCATTTCATCATCCACCTGTGTCTTGTCATGTCCACAGCATCCTTCCAAAGCATCGTGTAAAGGCCTCCCCCTGGTCCAAACATCAGCGCACACACATCACAGTAAGCACAACAACTTGCTGTATGTGTGGTTTCATATGTTTCATTACAGGAATGTTAACTTACAAATGTCTTTTTTGTAACAGTGACACCTGCTGCATTCCCTCCTCTCCTGGGTGTACTGGCATCACACTGATTGAGGGGATTAACCCTCGTGGGTGTACTGGCATCACACTGATTGAGGGATTAACCCTCGTGGGTGTACTGGCATCACACTGATTGAGGGATTAACCCTCGTGGGTGTACTGGCATCACACTGATTGAGGGATTAACCCTCGTGGGTGTACTGGCATCACACTGATTGAGGGATTAACCCTCCTGGGTGCAATGAAATCACACTGATTGAGGTGATGCTCCATGCCTCCTCCATGCCTCCTCCATGCGTCCTCCATGCATCCTCCATGCCTCCTCCATGCGTCCTCCATGCATCCTCTCCTCTACATCAATGTGAGCCCTTAACAACTTGTGTGTGTGTGTGTGTGGGGGGGGCTCATGTTTCTGTACAGTTAACTTCAACATGTGTTGTGTGTGTGTTAACAGTCAGACCACCTCTCCTGCCTCCAGTGGCATCAACCTGACCCATGTCAGACCCAGAACACCTTCTGTCTGACCACAGTCAGACCACCCATGCGCTGCTTCGTCGCCACGCCTCTCCTCTACATCAATGTGAGCCCTTAACAACTTGTGTGTGTGTGTGTGTGGGGGGGGCTCATGTTTCTGTACAGTTAACTTCAACATGTGTTGTGTGCATCACAGTGACTCCAGTCATCTGCAAACTCATGCATACAGTACTTCAGCATCCTCACATCAGGACCAAACAGCTGAGCTGAAGTCAGCATCCTCACATCAGGACCAAACAGCTGAGCTGAAGTCAGCATCCTCACATCAGGACCAAACAGCTGAGCTGAAGTCAGCATCCTCACATCAGGACCAAACAGCTGAGCTGAAGTCAGCATCCTCACATCAGGACCAAACAGCTGAGCTGAAGTCAGCATCCTCACATCAGGACCAAACAGCTGAGCTGAAGTCAGCATCCTCACATCAGGACCAAACAGCTGAGCTGAAGTCAGCATCCTCACATCAGGACCAAATAGCTGAGCTGAAGTCAGCATCCTCACATCAGGACCAAACACCTGAACTGAACTCGCTGCATTTTCCTGCATCATCCTGTCTCCTCCAGCATCCTCAGGACCACTCACCTGACTTCAGAGTCAAAGACTGTCCGTCTACCTTCACTTCAATCAAAGTAAGGCAACTTTCATTTTTATGCTGTTTCAGTGCTGGCTGGTTCTACCTTTCTAAAGTTCAAGGAGTGGACACTATGGCAGTGTTGTTTTTTAAACATGATGCTT
>JBBPBX010077320.1:0-16901 GCA_038048925.1 Garcialebias charrua
AAGGCCCACAGATAAGGAGCCACTGCCTACACACACACAAGAAAATGGGAGGAAGAAAAAGAAAAAAAAACCAGAGGTGCAGGGCTCCAGAAACACAAACATACACGTCAAAAGGACTAAACAAAAAACAGAATGACGCGTCATATATAAATATAAACGTTCTTGTCTTAATTTCTCTTCTTGCCTGGCCGGACACGCTAAGTCCAATTTAAGTTCTGGCGGTCAGCCTCACATTTCTGGTCTCGGCTTATTTTTTTTTTTTATTTTTTTTTTTCTTTGATCGCCCTCACTTAAGTACAGGTGTTCCCAGTCTCACGAGCTCTAACATATGAGGTTCCGGACGTACGAGAACACGTGCTCCGCGTTCTCACATATGAATTTTCATCTTACGAGCACCACGCAGGAACGGAACCTGCTCGTAAGTCGGGGACCACCTGTATAGAAAAAGATTGGTCCTGCCAACTAACGAAATGCGCAAAAATTCGACTAGTTCTTGAAAAACAGGCACCTCACTTAAAATTTCAAGTCATCGGCTCAGGGTGAACTTAGTTCCTGTTACTGTACTCAAATTGTTTTAAAAACGACATATCAACAAACACCATTTAACACTCACATTTCTTGTTGACCTGCGTGGATGTCTGGAAATCTCCGCCAACCCGACCCTGACCGCACCATGGACAGAGGAAGCTGGCCAGAGACAAACCCAATCACTGGACTTTCTGTCATATTTACCGTGCCTCGCAGCTGCGCTCCGTTCAGAGGTCATCAGGAGCAGGTATTGGGAGAATGGGTTTCGGCACCATTATGATGGGGATTTTAAACCCCTGTTACCTTAATAAAAACCACACAAAGATAAACAAGAGAACAGTGTTAAATCAGACAAACAACTTTGCAAAGGGGAAGGGCTTTTAATGTCCTTTGAAACTTAGTTTGGTCTCAAATACATTGTCCTGCACAATTCCAAATTGTACTGGACATGACAAGCTATTTAAACAAGAAGCAGGTGGAGTTTGACAAGCTCTGACGTCTTACAGATAAAACAAACAAGTCATGGTTCTGATCAAACAAGAACATCTAGTCCAAACATTTGTCAAGGCTAGAAGACTGTCTTTTCTGTATCAGAGAAAAAGCAAACAACATGTTTGTACTATCAAATATAAGTGTTTAAAGGGAACAGAGAATATTTGATATAAGTGAGCTGGGTTATAATTATTGGGTCAGAGTAATTAGTTTTAGATGATAAATATTGAACATCTCCATCAGATGTCATTGGTCCTTTGAACTTTTAGCTATAAAAATCTCTGACTTAGAATAGTCAGGTCAGTTCAAAGAGGACGCAGAAAAAGTACCACAGTTTCTTTTTCACCTTTCCGTTTGCGTGAAAAAGCAAAAATGCCGTTTTTTGCTGTAGGTTTTATACTTGGAGCCGCAGTAACTACAGGTGTTAGAGAAATTTTTAATTATTTCACAACACCGAATGAAGCAGAAGAACTTCCTTCTGTTTGCCAGGAATCTTTAGGCAGTCCAAGTACCCCTAAAAAAACAGAAGAAAAAGGGAGCTTAAGGGTGGAAAGCATCTCTGAAGAACACATTTTCAGACAGCCTTCAAGTCTGGAAGTGGATGTTGAAAATAATGTCCCTAATGAAACGGTAAACATATCTGAACCACAAATTTGTGGAAAACCTTTACATCAAGAAGAACTGGACAAAGCACCTGAAGTAACAGCAAAAACTTTGAGAGGACGCATATCTGATGAACAAATGTGCAGGAAATGCTTCAGTCTAGAAGAATTGGATGATACAATTAAGATCCGTAAAAAAACGAGGACTGTAACCATATGTGAAGAACAGATCTGCAGAAAATGCTCCATTCTCGAAGAATTGGATGATATGAACAATATCAGGAAAAAACCTAAGAGATCTGAAGCAGAGATTTGCAGAAAACGGTCAAGTCTAGAAGCTGTTACAATCCATATCAGTAAAAAAACTACAGCTGAAGAAGCAGTTGGCAGAAAACCTGTATACATATTTGATACAAATATCAACTTTTGTGTCTGCTTTAACTCTTTCAACAACTGCTGGTTTATTTCAACTGTGCAATCTATTGTAAATCTCAACATTGTTAAAAGATTGCTTTCGAGTGAAGGTGCAGAAGACTTAAGTTTACTTTCCAACATCCCGTTGTGTTCCAGGTTTTTAGTGGATGTTATTAAAAACCAAGGAAAGTCTTTTTCCTCAGAAGACATCTTACCGCTTCTTCGTGAGCAAAGTCAAACAACGCCGTCACTTAAGTTTTTAATGCAGAACGATATTCTGGATTTTATAGAACCTGTCATGCAATGGTTGAGCCAATGTGGAATGCGGTCAGAGCTTGTTCTTAACACAGTCAAAACTTGCAACAAGTGTAAGTTTTCGTCATGCTGCCAGACCCAAATGGGCAACACCTGTTTCCTGCCATCACCAGAAAAACCCACATCCACTTCCAGCCTCTTCACCCAGATCTTAGCTCAAAACAAAAACAAGGAAATTTGTTCAGTTTGTAACACAGCACTGACTAAAAGAACATTTTTAAACTCTGCTGACGTAGTTAATGTATGTCTACCAAGGTCAACAGGATTGTTTGATCCTAGGACACCAGTTCATCCCATTGACACCCTTCTCGTTCCAACAGAAACGGGCACAGATAGATACAGGTTGTCGTCAGTCATCTGTCAAAACATTCTGATGGGGAAACATTATTACCCATATGTTTTCACTAGAGGCCAAATACGTTTGTTTAGTCAAGGGAGATTCCAATCTGTTGCACAACATAAAGCCAATACTGATATGGAAAGAAATGGGGTTTTGTACTTTTATGAAAAAGTACAGAAAAATAGACTTATCCTGGCCTTGATAAGGAAATCGATTTAGGAGTTCACCTGAGGTGGCAAACGGAGACGATTAGATTCGTCCCACCTAGATCACCCTATCGGCAAACAGCAGTTCAGTTTTGAGCGAGATGGAGGGGTATGACTCTCTGCGGCGACCCCTCAAGAGGGAAGAGCCGAAAGAAAAAGCATCAGGATACTTTCTGGGGGAGTTTTTGTGTTCGGCCAGTGCACTTGTAGGTTTTTCTCCGGATACTCCGGTTTCCTATCAAAAAAACAACAACAACACCACCCCCCTCCCCCATCTCCCAAGACGAAACGTTTCAAGAAAAAGTGTCCGTCCAGATGAACTGTTAGATTTACAGACCTGAATCATTGAGCATGCATCAGGATACTTTCTGGGGGAGTTTTTTGTTCGGCCCATGCACTTGTAGGTTTTCCTCCGGATACTTCGGTTTCCTCTCCAAAAAAAAACAACCCCCCAAGACGAAACGTTTCAAGAAAAAGTGTCCGTCCAGATGAACTGTTAGATTTACAGACCTGGATCATTGAGCATGCATCAGGATACTTTCTGGGGGAGTTTTTTGTTCGGCCCATGCACTTGTAGGTTTTCCTCCGGATACTTCGGTTTCCTCTCCAAAAAAAAACAACCCCCCAAGACGAAACGTTTCAAGAAAAAGTGTCCGTCCAGATGAACTGTTAGATTTACAGACCTGGATCATTGAGCATGCATCAGGATACTTTCTGGGGGAGTTTTTGTGTTCGGCCCGTGCACTTGTAGGCTTTTCTCCGGATACTCCGGTTTCCTCCCCCCAAAAAACAACCCCCCCAAGACGAAACGTTTCAAGAAAAGAATCCGTCCAGATGAACTGTTAGATTTACAGACCTGGATCATTGAGCACGCATTAGGATACTTTCTTGGGGGAGTTTTTGTGTTCGGCCCATGTACTTGTAGGGTTTTCTCCGGATACTCCGGTTTCCTCTAAAAAAACAACCCCCCAAAAAACGTTTCAAGAAAAAGTCTCTGTCCAGATGAACTGTTAGATTTACAGACCTGGAGCATTGAGCATGCATTAGGATACTTTCTTGGGGGAGATTTTGTGTTCGGCCCGTGTACTTGTAGGTTTTTCTCCGGATATTCCGGTTTCCTCTCCAAAAAAAACAACAAACCCCCAAGACGAAACGTTTCAAGAAAAAGTGTCCGTCCAGATGAACTGTTAGATTTACAGACCTGGAGCATTGAGCATGCATTAGGATACTTTCTTGGGGGAGATTTTGTGTTCGGCCCGTGTACTTGTAGGTTTTTCTCCGGATATTCCGGTTTCCTCTCCAAAAAAAACAACAAACCCCCAAGACGAAACTTTTCAAGAAAAAGTGTCCGTCCAGATGAACTGTTAGATTTACAGACCTGGATCATTGAGGATGCATTAGGATACTTTCTTGGGGGAGTTTTTGTGTTTGGCCCGTGCACTTGTAGGTTTTTCTCCGGATACTCCAGTTTCCTCTAAAAAACAACAACAACAACACTCCCCCCCCCATGATAATAACCTCTAATCATGATAATATCATGATATTATCATGATATATCTAATCATAACAATATCATGATGGTATCATGATAATAACCTGTTCATAATACAATGAACAGGTTATTATCATGTGTTCTTCATAATGAACTCATGACAATAACCTGTTCATAATATTATGAACAGGTTATTTGATTTTTTATTTGATTTATTCATTCATCTTATTATAACTATACTGTATACTTATAAAAGAAGAAAAAAACACAAGTATAAAATGAAAGGCAGTAGATGAAGAAAAAAAATCTTATTTTATCTGCCCTTTATCTCTCTAACAAACAATTCATACAACCAATTTCTTTAAATTATTATCATGAGTTCTTCATAATGAACTCATGATAATAACCTGTTAATAATACAATGAACAGGTTATTATCTAGCCTGGTTAAAACCAGACCCTTGTCCTTCACTTCGCTTCGTACTAGGGTCTGGACTTTCTCCATTGTGAAACGATTCTTGCTGGAGGCGTTGGCCTCTGCTGAGGAACAAAACCATTGGATCTTAGAAAAATTTTGAACAAGGAAAAGCATTCTGCTCCCTCCCCTAAGAGCCATACATGGCTGCTCCCCCGTGCTCTGTTAAACTTGACAACTGCTCCGCCTCCTGCAGCTTTTTCTCTCGCTGCCGGCTGCCGCGCTGCATATTCTGTGTTTATATGTTAATAAAACGTTTTAATAAAATAAAATAAAACCATGGATCGCTGGTCCAGCTCACCAGAAGACCAGAAAATCTGACGGGACTCGGGCAGCAACGTAAAACCCGAGTTTAATTCTCTCGTGACAACCTGAGGCATTTCCTTGTTCATTTCACTCAGCAGAGGGAGAGGAGGAGAAGGAGGAGGGAGGAGGGAGCGATTACTTGACTTTTGGGGAAAAAAACAAAAGAAAACTCAAGATAAGGGATTAAGAAGGGGAAATTAATAAATTTGTGTCACATATAAAACAGTCCTGCATCGCTTTGCATCGCTTTGAATGAGAACATGCGGCTGCTCGCTGGCTGCGCTGGGACAGGTGGGGGCGTGGGTTAGGGGCCAAAAACTCCGCCCCTTCTGTTCTCTGATTGGTCCGGTCAAAAATCTACAGGAGAAATCGTTGTCTATGAGAGAAGTCCCAGACTGTGCAGTGAAGGGAAATGAGAATTGAGCGGAGCTGTGCAGGAAGGCGGGGGCCAGGCTAGTTATTATCATGAGATCTTCATAATGAACTCATGATAATAACCTGTTAATAATACAATGAACAGGTTATTATCATGAGATCTTCATAATGAACTCATGATAATAACCTGTTCATAATATTATGAACAGGTTATTATCATGAGTTCATTATAAGAACTCATGATAATAACCTGTTAATAATACAATGAACAGGTTATTATCATGAGATCTTCATAATGAACTCATGATAATAACCTGTTCATAATATTATGAACAGGTTATTATCATGAGTTCATTATGAAGATCTCATGATAATAACCTGTTAATAATACAATGAACAGGTTATTATCATGAGATCTTCATAATGAACTCATGATAATAACCTGTTAATAATACAATGAACAGGTTATTATCATGAGATCTTCATAATTAACTCATGATAATAACCTGTTAATAATACAATGAACAGGTTATTACTTCGCTGCTGATCCGTTTTATTGAAACCCGGTTTGAAGTTCTGACCTGGTATCGGTTCTACAGAGGTGCGTCAGTCGGGTCTTGGTGGTTCCTGTGGGCTCCAGCAGATAGAGGCAGGCGTGGACGTGAACCCGGACCCCCTCCACCTGAACCTCGGGGTGCTCCGTGGATACAGAGGACAGGTACAGCGGTCCAGATGATGGGTCCGGCTGCCAGGTTCTGGTCAGGGGGACAAGAGTTGAAGTATTTACGTGTGGACGCCCGGTTCTGGAGGACAGAATCTTTTAGTCCTGACGTGAGGACAGGAGACAAACGAGCTCAGGGACATCCTGCGTGGTCCTCGGTACCTGAGCAGCAGGTGGTCCTGGGGGGGCTGCGGGCCCTGGCCCTGCAGGACGCAGCGGTACACCTCGGTGTCCTTGGACAGGGTGTGGAGGACGGCGGCGTGCTGCAGGTTCTCCTCCCACAGATGCTGCTCCCTCAGCAGTCGGAGGAGCAGCTCCTGCTGAGGAGCGTCCACGGAGCCTCGCCACGTCCCCAGAGGACAGCCGTCCACCTGAGGACAAACAGACTCGTCATTCTGTCCCTCTGCTCCTCATCAGGAAACTGACGCGCACTGCAAAGCGGGTCAGAACCCCTCGTGTCCCTGCTCACCTTCTTAAAGGCCAGCTCCACGGGCTCTGGACCCATGTGATCCTCCCAGTCCTCCTCCTGGTTCTCCTTCAGGAGCTGCTGGGTGCTCAGCTGCAGCCGGTTCCGTCTGTCCTCGTCACCTCCATCCTGACTGGACCGAGCCTCCTCTGTGGGTCCAGCACCGTTCGGACTCTGTCCGGGCCAGAACTCTGGGAGCTGCAGAGAAGGTTCTGTTCCTGAATGTCTGCTGGTTTTGGACTTCAGCAGGTTTTGGACTTGAGGAGGTCAAAGGTTACCCGGAAGAGTCTCTGAGCTTCGCTGATCATGTTGGCCAGGCCCTGGGTGGCAGCCAGGGTCTCACTCAGGTCCCGCTGGTCCGGACGGGCCCGACTGGACTTCCTGTGACCGGACCTGTAGGAAGAACACGGGACGTTATTGGACCGGACCCTGGAGCAGAACTTTAAGACCTCCCAACTCAGAAATACAACATCACACCAGAACCGGTTCGGACCTCCGGTTCCTGCAGGAGGACCCCGTTTGTTTTACAGATTCAAGAAATAAAACGTTTAAAGTAAAATCTGCTAAACAAAGTGTTTAATTCAGATTATAACTGAATTATTTTATTCTGGTTTTTAATTTAAAAAAAATCTCTGTGATCCAATAAACAGAAACATTTATTACAAATAAAACTCAAACTAAACTTTTTTTTAAAAAGACACATTAAGAGCGTACTTTCCGTCTGATAAGTCGCATCAGTCCAATTATTTCCAGTAAAGTGGAAAAATCCATAAATGTGTTGCACCGCCGTACACGTCGCATCTATTACGCGTCACCGCTGACGCGTCGCGTATGTTACACGTCAGCGCAAATGGCCACAGGAGCGTGCATGGTAGGACTTTTAACAAGATTAACACTTAAAAACAATTATTTGTTTTTCTGAAAATTATAGCAAAGATGTGTCTGAGCTTAACTATTCCTTAATAAATTCACGTAATGGTCAAATCAGTTTGATTTAAATTGTTTTGCTTTGATGTCTTCCAAATGGTCATGCGCGCTGCGAAAATAAATTATAAATAAATCTAATTTTAGCTCAAACATCTCCTACAGCTAATATGTTGTAAATGTCCATCCAGTGATTACTTTCTGTAAGTTTCATCAAAATCTGTCCGGTGGTTCTTGAGCTATTTTGTTAAACAGTCAAACACTGAGCGTGAGCTAACAGTAGTTCAGGCCTCCAGAGAGCAGGAGGCCAGGCTGCGACAGAGTCCGAGCAGAGGAGGCTGCTGTCGGACACATGAGCTGGGAACGGTCGGTGGACCCTAGCGGCCGAAAGTGGTACTGCTCCATTTTTTTCGTCAGAATGAATGGAAACGGTCATATCTCAGCCAAAAAATTGGTCTAAAAATATGGGAAAAATGCATAAATATGTCGCTTCACCCTATAAGTCACAGGGCATGCAAATTAGGCAAAAAGGTGCGACTTATAGGTCGGAAAACACGGTAATGTTTGGTCACAGAATATGATAGTGTTTATCACATATTGTAAAGTATGATGTAAAAATGCGACAGCGCCCCCTCTGGTCACAATATATGGTGGTCACAGAATATGGCGTAACCCCTGTACAGACGGCGTGTGGTTCAGATGCCCTCTCCACCACTCCCGTTGACAAAAATCATGGACGAGATGAGTGCCCTGCCATGGCAAATTATTTAGGGGAAACCAGTTTGAATGTGTACTAAAAATGTGTTTTGGTTCACCATGACAACAGAACTCGCAATGTCCTAACTTTGTGATCACATGCCTTTGTGATGTCATTAATGATGTCACTGGTCCTTTTTTTTACATTTTGTTTTGGTTCACCATGACAACAGAACTCGCAATGTCCTGCCTTTGTGGTCACATGCTTTAATGACATCATTAGTGATGTCATTAATGACATACAACATCCTGCCTTTGAATTTTGTGTCATCACTGTCCTAGTGATGTAACTAGTGATGTCATTGGTCCTTTGAACTTTTAGCTATAAAAATCTCTGACTTAGAATAGTCAGGTCAGTTCAAAGAGGACGCAGAAAAAGTACCACAGTTTCTTTCTCACCTTTCCGTTTGCGTGAAAAAGCAAAAATGCCGTTTTTTGCTGTAGGTTTTATACTTGGAGCCGCAGTAACTACAGGTGTTAGAGAAATTTTTAATTATTTCACAACACCGAATGAAGCAGAAGAACTTCCTTCTGTTTGCCAGGAATCTTTAGGCAGTCCAAGTACCCCTAAAAAAACAGAAGAAAAAGGGAGCTTAAGGGTGGAAAGCATCTCTGAAGAACACATTTTCAGACAGCCTTCAAGTCTGGAAGTGGATGTTGAAAATAATGTCCCTAATGAAACGGTAAACATATCTGAACCACAAATTTGTGGAAAACCTTTACATCAAGAAGAACTGGACAAAGCACCTGAAGTAACAGCAAAAACTTTGAGAGGACGCATATCTGATGAACAAATGTGCAGGAAATGCTTCAGTCTAGAAGAATTGGATGATACAATTAAGATCCGTAAAAAAACGAGGACTGTAACCATATGTGAAGAACAGATCTGCAGAAAATGCTCCATTCTCGAAGAATTGGATGATATGAACAATATCAGGAAAAAACCTAAGAGATCTGAAGCAGAGATTTGCAGAAAACGGTCAAGTCTAGAAGCTGTTACAATCCATATCAGTAAAAAAACTACAGCTGAAGAAGCAGTTGGCAGAAAACCTGTATACATATTTGATACAAATATCAACTTTTGTGTCTGCTTTAACTCTTTCAACAACTGCTGGTTTATTTCAACTGTGCAATCTATTGTAAATCTCAACATTGTTAAAAGATTGCTTTCGAGTGAAGGTGCAGAAGACTTAAGTTTACTTTCCAACATCCCGTTGTGTTCCAGGTTTTTAGTGGATGTTATTAAAAACCAAGGAAAGTCTTTTTCCTCAGAAGACATCTTACCGCTTCTTCGTGAGCAAAGTCAAACAACGCCGTCACTTAAGTTTTTAATGCAGAACGATATTCTGGATTTTATAGAACCTGTCATGCAATGGTTGAGCCAATGTGGAATGCGGTCAGAGCTTGTTCTTAACACAGTCAAAACTTGCAACAAGTGTAAGTTTTCGTCATGCTGCCAGACCCAAATGGGCAACACCTGTTTCCTGCCATCACCAGAAAAACCCACATCCACTTCCAGCCTCTTCACCCAGATCTTAGCTCAAAGCAAAAACAAGGAAATTTGTTCAGTTTGTAACACAGCACTGACTAAAAGAACATTTTTAAACTCTGCTGACGTAGTTAATGTATGTCTACCAAGGTCAACAGGATTGTTTGATCCTAGGACACCAGTTCATCCCATTGACACCCTTCTCGTTCCAACAGAAACGGGCACAGATAGATACAGGTTGTCGTCAGTCATCTGTCAAAACATTCTGATGGGGAAACATTATTACCCATATGTTTTCACTAGAGGCCAAATACGTTTGTTTAGTCAAGGGAGATTCCAATCTGTTGCACAACATAAAGCCAATACTGATATGGAAAGAAATGGGGTTTTGTACTTTTATGAAAAAGTACAGAAAAATAGACTTATCCTGGCCTTGATAAGGAAATCGATTTAGGAGTTCACCTGAGGTGGCAAACGGAGACGATTAGATTCGTCCCACCTAGATCACCCTATCGGCAAACAGCAGTTCAGTTTTGAGCGAGATGGAGGGGTATGACTCTCTGCGGCGACCCCTCAAGAGGGAAGAGCCGAAAGAAAAAGCATCAGGATACTTTCTGGGGGAGTTTTTGTGTTCGGCCAGTGCACTTGTAGGTTTTTCTCCGGATACTCCGGTTTCCTATCAAAAAAACAACAACAACACCACCCCCCTCCCCCATCTCCCAAGACGAAACGTTTCAAGAAAAAGTGTCCGTCCAGATGAACTGTTAGATTTACAGACCTGAATCATTGAGCATGCATCAGGATACTTTCTGGGGGAGTTTTTTGTTCGGCCCATGCACTTGTAGGTTTTCCTCCGGATACTTCGGTTTCCTCTCCAAAAAAAAACAACCCCCCAAGACGAAACGTTTCAAGAAAAAGTGTCCGTCCAGATGAACTGTTAGATTTACAGACCTGGATCATTGAGCATGCATCAGGATACTTTCTGGGGGAGTTTTTGTGTTCGGCCCTGACTTGTAGGTTTTCTCCGGATACTCCGGTTTCCTCAAAAAAACAACCCCCCAAAAAACGTTTCAAGAAAAGTCGTCCAGATGAACTGTTAGATTTACAGACCTGGACATTGAGCAGCATTAGGATACTTTCTTGGGGGAGTTTTGTGTTCGGCCCTGTACTTGTAGGTTTTCTCCGGATACTCCGGTTTCCTCTAAAAAAACAACCCCCCAAAAAACGTTTCAAGAAAAAGTCTCTGTCCAGATGAACTGTTAGATTTACAGACCTGGAGCATTGAGCATGCATTAGGATACTTTCTTGGGGGAGATTTTGTGTTCGGCCCGTGTACTTGTAGGTTTTTCTCCGGATATTCCGGTTTCCTCTCCAAAAAAAACAACAAACCCCCAAGACGAAACGTTTCAAGAAAAAGTGTCCGTCCAGATGAACTGTTAGATTTACAGACCTGGAGCATTGAGCATGCATTAGGATACTTTCTTGGGGGAGATTTTGTGTTCGGCCCGTGTACTTGTAGGTTTTTCTCCGGATATTCCGGTTTCCTCTCCAAAAAAAACAACAAACCCCCAAGACGAAACTTTTCAAGAAAAAGTGTCCGTCCAGATGAACTGTTAGATTTACAGACCTGGATCATTGAGGATGCATTAGGATACTTTCTTGGGGGAGTTTTTGTGTTTGGCCCGTGCACTTGTAGGTTTTTCTCCGGATACTCCAGTTTCCTCTAAAAAACAACAACAACAACACTCCCCCCCCCATGATAATAACCTCTAATCATGATAATATCATGATATTATCATGATATATCTAATCATAACAATATCATGATGGTATCATGATAATAACCTGTTCATAATACAATGAACAGGTTATTATCATGTGTTCTTCATAATGAACTCATGACAATAACCTGTTCATAATATTATGAACAGGTTATTTGATTTTTTATTTGATTTATTCATTCATCTTATTATAACTATACTGTATACTTATAAAAGAAGAAAAAAACACAAGTATAAAATGAAAGGCAGTAGATGAAGAAAAAAAATCTTATTTTATCTGCCCTTTATCTCTCTAACAAACAATTCATACAACCAATTTCTTTAAATTATTATCATGAGTTCTTCATAATGAACTCATGATAATAACCTGTTAATAATACAATGAACAGGTTATTATCTAGCCTGGTTAAAACCAGACCCTTGTCCTTCACTTCGCTTCGTACTAGGGTCTGGACTTTCTCCATTGTGAAACGATTCTTGCTGGAGGCGTTGGCCTCTGCTGAGGAACAAAACCATTGGATCTTAGAAAAATTTTGAACAAGGAAAAGCATTCTGCTCCCTCCCCTAAGAGCCATATATGGCTGCTCCCCCGTGCTCTGTTAAACTTGACAACTGCTCCGCCTCCTGCAGCTTTTTCTCTCGCTGCCGGCTGCCGCGCTGCATATTCTGTGTTTATATGTTAATAAAACGTTTTAATAAAATAAAATAAAACCATGGATCGCTGGTCCAGCTCACCAGAAGACCAGAAAATCTGACGGGACTCGGGCAGCAACGTAAAACCCGAGTTTAATTCTCTCGTGACAACCTGAGGCATTTCCTTGTTCATTTCACTCAGCAGAGGGAGAGGAGGAGAAGGAGGAGGGAGGAGGGAGCGATTACTTGACTTTTGGGGAAAAAAACAAAAGAAAACTCAAGATAAGGGATTAAGAAGGGGAAATTAATAAATTTGTGTCACATATAAAACAGTCCTGCATCGCTTTGCATCGCTTTGAATGAGAACATGCGGCTGCTCGCTGGCTGCGCTGGGACAGGTGGGGGCGTGGGTTAGGGGCCAAAAACTCCGCCCCTTCTGTTCTCTGATTGGTCCGGTCAAAAATCTACCGGAGAAATCGTTGTCTATGAGAGAAGTCCCAGACTGTGCAGTGAAGGGAAATGAGAATTGAGCGGAGCTGTGCAGGAAGGCGGGGGCCAGGCTAGTTATTATCATGAGATCTTCATAATGAACTCATGATAATAACCTGTTAATAATACAATGAACAGGTTATTATCATGAGATCTTCATAATGAACTCATGATAATAACCTGTTCATAATATTATGAACAGGTTATTATCATGAGATCTTCATAATGAACTCATGATAATAACCTGTTAATAATACAATGAACAGGTTATTATCATGAGATCTTCATAATGAACTCATGATAATAACCTGTTAATAATACAATGAACAGGTTATTATCATGAGATCTTCATAATTAACTCATGATAATAACCTGTTAATAATACAATGAACACGTTATTAATTCGCTGCTGATCCGTTTTATTGAAACCCGGTTTGAAGTTCTGACCTGGTATCGGTTCTACAGAGGTGCGTCAGTCGGGTCTTGGTGGTTCCTGTGGGCTCCAGCAGATAGAGGCAGGCGTGGACGTGAACCCGGACCCCCTCCACCTGAACCTCGGGGTGCTCCGTGGATACAGAGGACAGGTACAGCGGTCCAGATGATGGGTCCGGCTGCCAGGTTCTGGTCAGGGGGACAAGAGTTGAAGTATTTACGTGTGGACGCCCGGTTCTGGAGGACAGAATCTTTTAGTCCTGACGTGAGGACAGGAGACAAACGAGCTCAGGGACATCCTGCGTGGTCCTCGGTACCTGAGCAGCAGGTGGTCCTGGGGGGGCTGCGGGCCCTGGCCCTGCAGGACGCAGCGGTACACCTCGGTGTCCTTGGACAGGGTGTGGAGGACGGCGGCGTGCTGCAGGTTCTCCTCCCACAGATGCTGCTCCCTCAGCAGTCGGAGGAGCAGCTCCTGCTGAGGAGCGTCCACGGAGCCTCGCCACGTCCCCAGAGGACAGCCGTCCACCTGAGGACAAACAGACTCGTCATTCTGTCCCTCTGCTCCTCATCAGGAAACTGACGCGCACTGCAAAGCGGGTCAGAACCCCTCGTGTCCCTGCTCACCTTCTTAAAGGCCAGCTCCACGGGCTCTGGACCCATGTGGTCCTCCCAGTCCTCCTCCTGGTTCTCCTTCAGGAGCTGCTGGGTGCTCAGCTGCAGCCGGTTCCGTCTGTCCTCGTCACCTCCATCCTGACTGGACCGAGCCTCCTCTGTGGGTCCAGCACCGTTCGGACTCTGTCCGGGCCAGAACTCTGGGAGCTGCAGAGAAGGTTCTGTTCCTGAATGTCTGCTGGTTTTGGACTTCAGCAGGTTTTGGACTTGAGGAGGTCAAAGGTTACCCGGAAGAGTCTCTGAGCTTCGCTGATCATGTTGGCCAGGCCCTGGGTGGCAGCCAGGGTCTCACTCAGGTCCCGCTGGTCCGGACGGGCCCGACTGGACTTCCTGTGACCGGACCTGTAGGAAGAACACGGGACGTTATTGGACCGGACCCTGGAGCAGAACTTTAAGACCTCCCAACTCAGAAATACAACATCACACCAGAACCGGTTCGGACCTCCGGTTCCTGCAGGAGGACCCCGTTTGTTTTACAGATTCAAGAAATAAAACGTTTAAAGTAAAATCTGCTAAACAAAGTGTTTAATTCAGATTATAACTGAATTATTTTATTCTGGTTTTTAATTTAAAAAAAATCTCTGTGATCCAATAAACAGAAACATTTATTACAAATAAAACTCAAACTAAACTTTTTTTTAAAAAGACACATTAAGAGCGTACTTTCCGTCTGATAAGTCGCATCAGTCCAATTATTTCCAGTAAAGTGGAAAAATCCATAAATGTGTTGCACCGCCGTACACGTCGCATCTATTACGCGTCACCGCTGACGCGTCGCGTATGTTACACGTCAGCGCAAATGGCCACAGGAGCGTGCATGGTAGGACTTTTAACAAGATTAACACTTAAAAACAATTATTTGTTTTTCTGAAAATTATAGCAAAGATGTGTCTGAGCTTAACTATTCCTTAATAAATTCACGTAATGGTCAAATCAGTTTGATTTAAATTGTTTTGCTTTGATGTCTTCCAAATGGTCATGCGCGCTGCGAAAATAAATTATAAATAAATCTAATTTTAGCTCAAACATCTCCTACAGCTAATATGTTGTAAATGTCCATCCAGTGATTACTTTCTGTAAGTTTCATCAAAATCTGTCCGGTGGTTCTTGAGCTATTTTGTTAAACAGTCAAACACTGAGCGTGAGCTAACAGTAGTTCAGGCCTCCAGAGAGCAGGAGGCCAGGCTGCGACAGAGTCCGAGCAGAGGAGGCTGCTGTCGGACACATGAGCTGGGAACGGTCGGTGGACCCTAGCGGCCGAAAGTGGTACTGCTCCATTTTTTTCGTCAGAATGAATGGAAACGGTCATATCTCAGCCAAAAAATTGGTCTAAAAATATGGGAAAAATGCATAAATATGTCGCTTCACCCTATAAGTCACAGGGCATGCAAATTAGGCAAAAAGGTGCGACTTATAGGTCGGAAAACACGGTAATGTTTGGTCACAGAATATGATAGTGTTTATCACATATTGTAAAGTATGATGTAAAAATGCGACAGCGCCCCCTCTGGTCACAATATATGGTGGTCACAGAATATGGCGTAACCCCTGTACAGACGGCGTGTGGTTCAGATGCCCTCTCCACCACTCCCGTTGACAAAAATCATGGACGAGATGAGTGCCCTGCCATGGCAAATTATTTAGGGGAAACCAGTTTGAATGTGTACTAAAAATGTGTTTTGGTTCACCATGACAACAGAACTCGCAATGTCCTAACTTTGTGATCACATGCCTTTGTGATGTCATTAATGATGTCATTAATGATGTCACTGGTCCTTTTTTTTACATTTTGTTTTGGTTCACCATGACAACAGAACTCGCAATGTCCTGCCTTTGTGGTCACATGCTTTAATGACATCATTAGTGATGTCATTAATGACATACAACATCCTGCCTTTGAATTTTGTGTCATCACTGTCCTAGTGATGTAACTAGTGATGTCATTGGTCCTTTGAACTTTTAGCTATAAAAATCTCTGACTTAGAATAGTCAGGTCAGTTCAAAGAGGACGCAGAAAAAGTACCACAGTTTCTTTTTCACCTTTCCGTTTGCGTGAAAAAAGCAAAAATGCCGTTTTTTGCTGTAGGTTTTATACTTGGAGCCGCAGTAACTACAGGTGTTAGAGAAATTTTTAATTATTTCACAACACCGAATGAAGCAGAAGAACTTCCTTCTGTTTGCCAGGAATCTTTAGGCAGTCCAAGTACCCCTAAAAAAACAGAAGAAAAAGGGAGCTTAAGGGTGGAAAGCATATCTGAAGAACACATTTTCAGACAGCCTTCAAGTCTGGAAGTGGATGTTGAAAATAATGTCCCTAATGAAACGGTAAACATATCTGAACCACAAATTTGTGGAAAACCTTTACATCAAGAAGAACTGGACAAAGCACCTGAAGTAACAGCAAAAACTTTGAGAGGACGCATATCTGATGAACAAATGTGCAGGAAATGCTTCAGTCTAGAAGAATTGGATGATACAATTAAGATCCGTAAAAAAACGAGGACTGTAACCATATGTGAAGAACAGATCTGCAGAAAATGCTCCATTCTCGAAGAATTGGATGATATGAACAATATCAGGAAAAAACCTAAGAGATCTGAAGCAGAGATTTGCAGAAAACGGTCAAATCTAGAAGCTGTTACAATCCATATCAGTAAAAAAACTACAGCTGAAGAAGCAGTTGGCAGAAAACCTGTATACATATTTGATACAAATATCAACTTTTGTGTCTGCTTAAACTCTTTCAACAACTGCTGGTTTATCTCAACGGTGCAATCTATTGTAAATCTCAACATTGTTGAAAGATTGCTTTCGAGTGAAGGTGCAGAAGACTTAAGTTTACTTTCCAACATCCCGTTGTGTTCCAGGTTTTTAGTGGATGTTATTAAAAACCAAGGAAAGTATTTTTCCTCAGAAGACATCTTACCGCTTCTTCGCGAGCAAAGTCAAACAACGCCGTCACTTAAGTTTTTAATGCAGAACGATGTTCTGAAT
>JBBPBX010077321.1:0-16901 GCA_038048925.1 Garcialebias charrua
CCCAGTTCTGGTATTGGTACAGGACCCACATTTTACACTTGTATTAGTTAGATAACTTTATTACAGACTCAGAGTCCAACCTAGATAAGAGACAACAACCATGATAAAATAAAATACAAAATACAAATAAAAAATTACAAAAAATTATAAAATAAAATAAAATAAAAAGAACAATAGAAAAAGTACCTAACCGTTCAGGAGGCAATCATACCAATGTCTCCAAAGCACAGATGAATATTTCACTGCACTATATTTGACATTAGTCAACAGTAGAATAATTCTATTATTAGACTTATGTAAACGACAAATAAATTTATACATAAAATTTCTTAAAACAGCCATCAAAGTGTTGACGCGAGCAGATACAAACAGTTCACTGGCACTGGTCCATCTGGGCTTATTTAAAAGAAGTCTTAGTGCGTCATTATAAGCCACCTTCAATCTATGAAGACTGGCTTTTTTAAAATTGCACCACAAATGTGCCGTATACAGTGATGAACAATATGATCTAAATAAGTTAATTTTCACTTCATCAGAACAGAATGCAAACTTACGAGCAAGGATATTTGCCTGAGCATATATCATTCGAACCTGACGGTAAATGTCCTCATCATCAGACCGACGGTCTGTCAACACATGACCCAGATACTTTACTTCATTTGCAACATTCAATAAAGTCCCAGACAGCTTAAAAAGTGGAAATACACTATTTTTGTCCTCTTTAGTGCGACAAATCAAAATGAGACTTTTAGAGGGGTTGAATATGATATCATGTGTCTCACCATATGCTGAACAGACATGAAGCAGCTTCTGAAGACCAGCTGAACTTGGACTAAAAACCACTAAGTCATCAGCATACATAAGATGATTGATAATTGTATCTCCAACCATGCAGCCAGTTCTACACAGGTTTAGCTGCTTAGAGAGGTCATTCATATAAAAATTAAACAGTATAGGAGATAAAATGCTTCCTTGTCTGACACCATTGCTGACACGGAAGGATGCAGACACACAATTATCCCATTTGACCTGCATATTTTGGTTAGCATACCAATAGGACAGACATCTCACTATATATTTGGGCACACCAGCTTGGCATAATTTTAAAAATAGTTTTCGATGGTTTACACGATCAAAAGCCTTGGAGGCGTCTAAGAAACACATAAAAACCGTAGAATTTTTGTTATTATAGTTATTCAGTAATTCTTTTAGGCCATATATACATAGATCAGTGCCATGCTCGGACTTGAACCCAAATTGATTGTCAGCAGACATTACTATCTTTGCAAATTTTGGCAAAAGAATTAGTTCAAAGACCTTAGATAGTGTATTAGCTAGGGCAATAGGTCTATAGTTATCAGAGCTGCCAATTTTTCCAGCTTTGTTCTTAATCACAGGAAGAATAACAACATTCATCAAGGAATCAGGAATAAAACCATGCATAATAAAACCAGTGAAACACAAGGCAAGAAGAGGGGCTACCCTTGAACTTGCAAACTTGAGATGTTCAGCTGAAATAAGATCCATTCCTATAGATTTATTTACAGATAGTTCTTCAATTGCTTGATAGACCTCATGTGACTTGATAGTTTCTGCAGTACTAACCTTGTCAACATGGAAGGGTTCACTCTGAACACAGGTAAATATCTTGCTGTAGTGTTGTTGCCAAAAATCTACAATCATATTTGCCCCAGAGGCACCATCGACAGTGCAAGGGAGAGTGGATTTATTATTACCTATAGATTTAACCTCTTTCCAAAAGGCTTTTGTGTCCTTTCCTATAAGTTTTTTTGCCAAGGAATCAGCCCTCATGGTTTGCTCATTCCGTCTAATGAAGCGTAATGCATATTTGTATTTTGCATTAGACAGCTTTTTGTGTTCAAAGATAGGACCCTGCCTGGGTTTACCTGCTAGAGCCCAATTGGTAGTAGCTTCGCGGGCTTCACTGTGGTATTTAGACACGTATGTGTTCCAACCTGGTTTATTTTTAATCTTTACGTTACTTTTATTATAAGGCAGGCTAGCTCCCAGTAGCGCTTCAGTTATGTCAGAATAAAATTGAGTTATATCGGTTCTATGTCCAAAATTAGAGCAGTTACAGTCTGTACAAGCAACCGCCTCTCTTGGTAGTTTAATTCCACATAACAAATGATCAGTTTGGGCATAGTAATGGTCTATTTGTTCCTCAGATAAAGAAGACCAGTCTATACGTGTCTGAATTTGATTATTGTCCACATTTACAGTTGCAGGTATATAATCAAATCTAATTGCCAGCTCAAAGGGGATGTGGTCAACAGTGGACACATTATATAAGATATTAATGTATACCAAAGCAGCATGAGCATCTGCTGTAGTGATACAATGGTCCAACCAAGACGTAGTATGCCAGGCTTCACTAATATAGGTGTAACTGTCAGCTGGCAAAAATTCTTTACTTGACAGTATTAGATTAGAATCTGTACAAAAATGATTCAGGTGTTTAGCAAACAGTGAATTTTTATCTGAGATGTTTGCATTCATGTCCCCCATAACATAAATACTTTTAGACTTCTCATTTTGCATAAAATAGCTAATATAAGCAAGTTTACTAAGGTATTCTTCTTTGTTATGATGACATTCATATGTTTATGTTTATGTTGTTTATGTTTATGTTTATTAAATTTGTTCATTTTTTTTTACAAAAGAAACGATACAAGACAATCTCATAAATGATTGTGTACAAAATGTAAAAAAATGAAAGGTAGCAGAAAGAAGAATAAATCTTATTATATCTGCCCCTTACTTCCAACAATCAGATTAAACAACAATAATCAACCATGTAAACAATAATAATCTTCAACCAACTTTTTCCAACAATCAGATTAAACAATAATAATCTTCAGCCAACAGTACAAAATGACTAACTCTTTCTAATTTTCTAACTAATACAATACACATTACGCTATTTCATATATATTTTTTAACACATTTGTTTTGATCATTTTTTTAAATGTAAACATTGACTTGGCATTTTTAACTACATTCTCCAAGCCATTCCATAATCTAATTCCCTGAATTGAGGTAGAACGTCCCTTCAAACTGGTTCTGAATTGTGGTTTTACAAACAACTCTGTCCCCTTAAGATTATAACAACTTTGTCTTTTAACAAAGTGCATTTGGATATTTAAAGGTAATGTATTATTTTGAGCTCTATACATAACTGATAAAATATTATAGTCTACCAAATCATGGAACTTCAATAACTTTAGTTGATAAAATAATGTACTTGATGGATGACGGTAATGCTTTCTAGTGATAATTCTTACGGCTCTTTTCTGTAATACAAAAATAGGCTTTGTGATTGTTTTACACGCATTCCCCCAAACATCAATACAATAGATTAAGTGTGGAACAATGATTGTGTTATACAACAAATACAGAGCTTTATCATTCAATAGGTCTCTGACTTTGTACAGTACTGCAATCGATTTAGCTATTTTTATTCTTACAGAATTTATGTGTTGTTTCCATGTCAGTTTGTCATCAATGATAACACCCAAAAACTTCACCTCATTCACTCTACAAATCTCAACATCCTCAATTTTGAGTGGAACATCAACAGTTTTCTTTTTATTACCGAATATCATGTAATTAGTTTTCTCTAGATTTAATGATAATTTATTTATTTTAAACCAAGTTTGTATCTTGACAAATTCTGTCTTTATCAATTCCAACATTTGTTCTATATCTTCACCTAAACAGAAAAAAGTGGTATCATCAGCAAAAAGTACACATTTAAGGAGTCCTGACACATTTACCAAGTCATTCACATATAAAATAAAAAGCTTTGGTCCAAGTACAGAGCCTTGGGGAACTCCACATGTGATATTACAGAGGTCAGATCTTACATCATTTATTTGTACAAATTGTTTTCTATCTTTTAAGTAGCTAGATACCCACTGTAATGCTGGTCCTCTAATACCATATTTGTTCAGTTTTTCTAGGAGAATGGTGTGATCAATAGTATCGAATGCTTTTTTTAAATCAACAAAAATACTGATACAATATTGTTTTTGATCGACAGCAGTAGTTATTTGTTCCATTAATTCCATGAGAGCCATTGATGTAGAGTTTTTTGATCTAAACCCATACTGACTGTTGCTTAGAATATTTTGTTTATCTATAAATTGGTCTAGTCTGTTCACAAATAGTTTTTCAAGAATTTTTGAAAACTGTGGTAACAAGGATATAGGTCTATAATTGTTGAATACACATTTATCACCATTTTTAAAAAGAGGAACGACCTTAGCTACTTTCATATTATCTGGAAATATTCCTGTTGAAAATGATAAGTTACATATGTATGTGAACGGCTCAATAACATGGCTCATTATGTCCTTCACAAACATCATATCCATGTCCACCCAGTCTTTCGATCTCTTGTCTGTAAGATGTTTTACTACATTCATTATTTCCTCTTTGTTAGTTCCATTTAGAAAAATACTATTTGCACAACCTGTAATTGAGTGGATCACATTTTTATCTACTTTTGGTATCTTAGCTGCAAGGCTTGATCCAACATTCACAAAATATTGATTAAATCCATTTACAATTTCATTTTCATCATGAATTTCATCGTTGTCTTTTACAAAATATTTTGAAATACCAGTTTTTGCTTTATGATTCTTCAGGACACTATTCATTACTCGCCATGTTGCTTTCATATCACCATTACTTTTATCTAATAATTTACTATAATATTCTTTCTTATGTTTCCTTATAATCCCTACTAATTTATTTTTATACTTTTTATATATTTTTTTTATATGGAGCATAGACATTTAAAGTAATAAATTCTTTGTCATGCTGTTTCACGTGTACTGCAATACACCAGTCCATATCTAATCTAATGACATTTATCACTGAGTCCAGGCTTTTTTTCCATAATATAGCCACTCCTCCTGGTATCCTTCCTCTTTTAATTCCCAAACTGAAGTCAGTAGAAGATTCTCCAGCACCCAGGAAACTGTCATTAATAGAGTTTAGTCCTTTTAAATCCTGTTTGGCTAAAAAGGTTTCTTGCAAGCATAAGATGTCACATTTCATCAACAACTGGTCGACAACCAGACGGCGAGCTTTATCATCTGCGCTCTGCCCTAAGCGCAGGCCACGACAGTTGTAAGAGATGACTTTAATGTCCATAAATATTTAGGATTTTGTATCAGACCCAATACAAATACTGGTATTGCTATCGGGTTTAATGCTGAAACTGGTTTTGGTATTGGACCCTACTTGCATTGTATTGGACCCAATATCAATACTGGTATAGGTATTGGACCTGATACCTAGAATGGTATTGGTATCTGGCCCAATAATTATAATGGCATTGGTATCGGGCCCCATACTGGTATTGGTTTTGGGTCCAATATTGATAATGGAATTTGTATCTGTCCTGGTATTTGTAATGATATCAGGCCCAATGCTAATACTGGTATAGTTATCGGGCCCAAAACTGATATGGATATTGGAATTGGGCCAAACATCAATACTGGTCTTGGTATCAAGACCTATATCAGCATCAAATACCCAACCATGTATGTAAAAAACACCCCAATACTTCATACTGATACCATCTTCATGCCTGATGATGGTGTTTCCTCTTCTGTTTCGTACCTTACCAAGGTAAAAATTTAAAAAATGTTGATAGTTTGGAAATATTCTAAGATTAACAGAGGGGTCAAAGGTCATGCTCAGTCAATCAGTTATAAAATCCAATAATGGTCAGTCAGGTCATCTGGACAGTTTCTTTTTTGTGAAAACATGTTTTGCTCTCTATCCGGAGGGCTTCATCGGGAGTCCCAAGTAAACTGTTTTCCTCACTAAGTAGTACACTCCTTGAGTGGATCAACCAGTTTTCTGGTGATGAGATGGTTTCTGGGGGCTGTCCTGTCCCCCTGTCGACTCCTCCCAGGCAGGCAGCCACAGGCAAAGTGGTTCAAGACATCAAAGTTCATGCTCAATCATCCAGGTACAAAATCCAATAATGGTCAATCAGGTCATCTGGACATTTTTTTTTGTGGGAAGACGTTTCGCCCTCTATCCAGAGGACTTCATCAACAGAGGGGATATTAAGACAGCTATTTGTTCTGTTTTGAATAAAATAATTGTGTTTCTGAAGTCATTGTTTTTGTTCTAACTAATTAACTACTCTGTACAGGCCCTCAATATCGGCAAGTACCTAATACCATTATCGGGACTATTTTAACTCCAAGTTCTACTTATTTGCTAAAAAACTTTAACACTATCTGTTGGAATAAACTCTGTCACATAAAATGTGTCTTTTTTCTAATAATTTTACTTTTTAAAATAATTGTGTATACCTCTATAACTGGCTGCTGTTTAATACACCGTATTGTATATTCATTCAACCTTTATTTAGGCAGGTTAATCCCATTGAGCCTAGAATGATGACAACAGTAAGAGTAGACTTTCCTTGGACAATCAACAATAGACAATCATAAGAGAGGCATACAAATTTAATGAAGACAAAATCCCCCACAGCCAACTCGGTTCAGTTCTGGTCCTGTGACACAGGTTCTGGAACACAGGTACACTTCCCACACCCCGAATGAAGACGCCACAGAGGCCAGTCCAACAGCGGCGATAAGGTCAACAAAGTACCTCCCTGCGATTCTTGTCGGAACCAGGTAGAACCACAGGTCTAGATGAGAAATTCGATTGGGGTCCAGAGGGAGAGGGAAAAAAACCACCGGGGCTTCGTGGGACGGCTCCCCAGCTTGAGGGGTCACCGCTCAGACTGACCGATGGGTTGGGAGCAACCGATCCTGGGCCAAAGTAATTTTTTTGGACGGTCCCGTCCGGCTCTCTGAGTCACTGAACACCGAATTCGGTTGGAAGGTGGACCAACTTTAGTCCTGTTCGAAAAACGGGTCACTTTGATGATAAAAGACTACAAAGGAGCCGGAGGGAGCAGCCGTCCATCAGCTTGCCGGAACTGGAACTGATGACGAGATCCTGAACTGTTTCAACATTTTGTTGCTTAGTTCATTATTTGACACAGTTACTAATGGAAAATCATCCACTTCATCTAATACTCAAACTTCTACAACTCAAATCCCTCCTACAAGTCAATCCTCAGTTAATCACACCTTCTCTTTTTCTCCGTTCTCAGGGTGTCTGAATACTTCTTTAAAATGTCTTATTGTTTAGCATGTATCTTATAGTACTGTATACTGTTTCTTTTTGTATACTTTATATTAATGCTATCTTTTGGCTGTAACTGGGACCTTGAGTATTTGTACACAATTTTGTTCCACCTCATGTACCACATGTGATGTGAATGACAATATAGAATACTCTGATGCATGCTCAATAATCCAGGTAGAAAAATCTAAAAAAGCTAAGTCTGGTCCTCTGGACATTCAAAAAATAAAACAAAACAAAGCAAAAAAAAATGTAGAAACGTTTCGTCTTTCGTCCGAAAGACTTCCTCAGTCTGAGTTGCTGTATTCAGCTGAATACAGCAACTCAGACTGAGGAAGTCTTTCGGACGAAAGACGAAACGTTTCTACATTTTTTTTTGCTTTGTTTTGTTTTATTTTTTGAATGTCCAGAGGACCAGACTTAGCTTTTTTAGACAATATAGAACCTTGAAACTTAAACTGATTCCTTTTTGGTGTCAGTCTTATCGAAGATGGCCACAGCAGCAAAAAAATGGCTGTAAGGCTGTTTGTCTTCAATAAAAGGTGAGTTGCTGAAGTGTCAGCATTCTGATTTGTGAATTTTTGTTTCATTCCCCCTAAAAATAAAAAAAATAAAAAATAAAAACATTGTTTTTTGAGTCACAAATAAAAACAGCAAGAAAAGTTCTAACAGAAACGTCTCGCCAAAGTTTTTTCCTCCTTCCAGCAGGGATACGGTTCAGGCGGCGGCGTTTTTGATCTAATTTCGAAGCTGCTGATCTCACAGCTTATTCATCTCTCTTTGAAGAATTTTCTTGGGGAATGTAAAAGTTTGCGGAGCCGCAGGTTGTAATAACAGGCGGAGTGTTTCTGGACGATGCTTGTTGTGCTGACATAGAGATAATCCAATCCGGTGCAAGTCAGGTTCCAATGCAGGTTTTCCTTCAGGAGCACAATTTCATGGTTAGGTCTGAGCCTGGAGAGAGGCGGGGGCTGGCTGGTGGGGAGGGGGATAAGGTGAGCATGAGGTCAGGGTGAGACGTAAAAACAAGGAGACGGAAACAGTTTTCATCCGAGTGATGTCGAGACGTGTAAGGACACAAATGTCTGCATCGTCCACTCATAAGGAAAATAAGACTGTCTGTGCACCATCTCATGACATGTTTGATGTGTCAGCCCTCAAACTACATGTCATGAATGACGCAGCAACTACCACACCAAATTCTACCTTGATATCTGTCATTCTGACTGGCTCAGAGGAGTTTTAGTGTTTAAGGTCAGTTTCATGAATTGGGTTCCAAAGTTGAAATGATGACTCCTAAAGAGTTTCATTAAAACTGTCCAGTGGATCTTGAGATATTTTGCTAACTTTTCAGGCAAACCAACACCAACAATTCAAGTTATTGGTCGACACGAAGCAAACAAGATAACTGATGAGACTGCTGGAGTTAAAATGTGTTTAAAACTTTTATATTTTATAACGTAACCTTTAACCAGAAGGAAATGATCCTGAAGGAGTGACTGACTGGACTCTGGAGGATTCTGACAGATGTTAACCAGCTGGTGACACGCAGGAAAGAAAATATTAATGTACCCCCACCACACACACACACACACACACCCTGTGGATGCAAGGAACAGATAAACAAATCAATATATTGATCTCCATTCCAAAATGACCACAACTGTCATCACCGAGAGCAACCATAATCAACTTTAGTTGGTAATAACTGTCCATAAACAGATAAAGAGAGCGAGAGAGAGATGGAGCACTTTATGTTTGTCTGGAATCAAATTTATTTTGTCTTCAGAAAATCAATAAATTCCTTTATTCTCTAAAGGTCTTCAGCCTCAGCTGGTTCCCTCAAAACCGAAAGAAATTTTTAAAAACTAGGTCAAGTCATCAAGTCTTGATTTCATCAAGTCAAATTTATTTATGTAACCGGGTGGTTTTAGTTCATTGGAAGAGTGGCTGTAAATTCCCACTCTAGTTTGGCTCCCTGAACACACCGTGTCCTGTTCCTCCACCTTCAGTGTGGTTTAGCTCATTAGTGTTACTAAGCACCAGGGGCCTCATGTATCAAAGACTTGCGTGGATTTCTTACTGAAAAGTGACGTACGGTCAAATCCAGAAAAGTGTCTACGCACAAAAAAATCCAGATTTATCAAGCTGTGCGTACACCGGTATCCACGCACATTCCTTTTGTACATCACAATGAACGTGGAACTGAGCGCACGTCAGACACCTCCCCTGACACGCCTACATTTACATATGTTAAACAGATGCAAATTACTTCCTGCATGTGTGAAGGACATGTTTGTTTGATCCCTGCGCGATCAGAAATCATTTCTAGATTCAGGAAAACAATGGATTTAATATAATATGAGTGAGGACAAACATCCTAAGTAAGAATAGTAATAAACTGTGTTCATCACGCAAAGAACGAGTGATTGTGTGCCGGTATTCGTGTGCGCGCACGCTGCTGTCAGGTGCGCCACCGGCTCATTCATTCATTCTGAGTGAAAATATTAACTTTGCGCACGAGTTAATTACCATAATTACTGTAAACACAGAGGAACTTACTTGGATGTTTGCTAGAACATAGATCTTCGTTTATTTAATAGATGATATGAAGAAACGAGTCTCTGCGTCTCAGTGGAGACTTTTCATGACATGACGTGATGTTGGAGTCTCCAAAGCGCGCGCTGCAGCCTTGTGCGCAATCTGTTTGTCTGTGAAGCTTTTACTCCCATACAAGTTATAAATGGTGTACTTTCACGTGTCATTTTGGAGACATCTACAATAAACACAGATAATGACACACCTCCACTGCCGTGTAACACCGGCGAGGGTGCACGCGCGCTCAAAGCGCGACCATAACTCAGCCTTTGGGATCATATGGATGAGACCATTCCATTGGACATGAATCGGCTTTGTGTGGACTGGACTGGCACAGCCCTGATCGACCTGCCAGCTCCCTCTAAGCTCCTGTGGAACCCCAGTTTCTGCACGTGCACGCGTGATGCGCGGCCCCTGTGTTGCGCCAGTGCGCATGCAGTGCCAAACTGAAAAATGATTATTTCTGAAAACGGCTGATAAGCCATATCCTAGATCAGAGAATTATATCTGTTTATAAATAAATGCTCTGCGTGTTACACTATCTATATCCTCCAGTAAGGCTGAATGTATCCGTTCCTGTTACATTTATTTTTTGCACAACTTTGCGCGTCCATGTGGATGTACTTGTTAATCGTGTGTTTGGTGGGAATATTAATCATTTTCACATCATGAACAGTTAATAGTAATAATAATAATAATAATAATAATAATAATAATAATAATAATGAATTCAATTTATAACGCACCTTTCATTAATGGAAATCTCAAAGTGCTACAAAGTGCAACAGAATTAAATGTCGATAAAACAAATAATAAAACAGTTAAAATCAACAACAGTATCAACTAAGATCAAAAGTAGAATCATGAGGAGGAAGAGTATGCTCGGTTAAAAAGAAAGGTCTTCAAGCCGCTCTTAAAGTCAACCACAGACTGTGGGGCTTCAGTTTCTCAGAAGCACCTGTAAGTGTCGCCAAAGGAACAAGAACCACAGAAACGTGCGTACGCAAGCAGGGGAGCTGGCGTGGAAATGTACGTGGATGCGCAGATATTCACGTTCATTTCAGTTTTGATACATACGGGGTTTTGCGTGGAAAGTGACGTGCGCAATGTTTTTGTGCGCACGCACGGTTGATACATGAGGCCCCAGGTGTGTAAGCCAAACATTCTTCTCCAGGGTGTTGGCTGTTTAGTCTCTTGCTGCATGTGGCTGTAGTAGGTGCTGCTGCAGTGTTCATGGAGTTGTGCAAAGCCCTGAAGCACAAGCTAAGGACATGTGCCAGTGGGTGGCAGATTGCCACTGCAACTAATTGAATGTGCTTGTTATTGGGATTGTGACTGATTAAGCAGATTGCTACGGTTGCTATATTGTGCTCCCAACTCTGTGCCTTGTTTTAAACTGTATATGCTCTCATGTTACTGGCATGTAACATCCTTTGGTGTTAAGTGATTTGGAGTTGTGCTAGCCCTTTACAACTGGCATGGTAGAACCACCATAGCATAAATGCATCTAATAAAGGCTGTTTTAATATAGAAAGGAATTAATAAAATATATATTGTATACAACACTTCTGTTTTTGTCATTTGAAGCCAGGCGTACCTGCGTATTTGTAATAGGGAAGCCCTAGACTATTTACAGTCTACCAGTTGGCTTTAGAGTCACATCCTCTGAGTCACAATCCGGGCCTTCATAGCCCGTGTTACATTTACTGGCGTTGCTGGAAGGATCTGGCTGATAAGGCAGTTTGTGTGTGTATATACAGTATATATATTTTATTTAATTATCTCTATTCTAAAGAGCATTTAGAAGTTGGGAGCATAATAGGCTAACAGTAGGCACATCGTGGGACCTAGCTGGATACCCCCCGACAGTGAAGAAGGACCCACCTCCCCGTTCCTATGGCAGAGGAACTTGAAGAACTCCGGGCTCGAGTCCAGCAGTTGGAGGCCGATAGGAGTCGTCTGCAACAGGAACGGGACGTTGCACTGGCAAATTCAACTCAACATGATGCACCAGCTGGTCCCAGTACACGTACAGCTCTGGGGAGCATGGGGACAACTGACCGCATCATCTACCTGCCAAGGGAGCGAAAGTGTCCAACCTTCAGGGGGACTCATGGTATTGGGGTTGAGGAGTGGGTAGAAGAAGTTTGTACCAGCATGCAAGTTCGGCATGTTGAACCCACAGATCAGGCTGCTTTCATTTTTGACCATCTCGAAGGTGTAGCTCGGGATGAGATTAAATATAGACCATTAGCTGAACGTGAGAATCCAGAAACTGTTTTCACCATTTTGAGAGAACTGTATGGTTGTCAACAGTCGTATGTCTCACTACAAGAGGACTTCTTTTCACGGAGACAGTTAGATGGTGAAACTTTGCAGGAATTTTCCCATTCCTTGTTTTGTTTAATGAACAGGGTTAAAGCTAATTCTCCTCATGCCATGACTAATGCAGACATTTTACTTCGTGATCAATTTATTCAAAATGTTAGCAATTCTGATCTGCGTAGGGAATTAAAGCGTTACGTTCGTGACAATCCAAGGTGTACATTGCTGGAAGTTAGGGCTGAGGCCATTACATGGGAGCGTGAGGGTGGGGTGGACAACAATAGTGTTGTGTCGTCCTCTTGTGCTGTACAACGGGCTAGTGCACCCACTCTCCAAATTGAGCCCCCCTCTAATTCTACTTCCTCACAAATTGCCACTCTGACAAAATTGGTACAAAAGCAACAGGACCAGTTGGATCAGATCACTCAATCCCTTGCAGCTATGCAGCAGCACCCTGTGGCCAGTTCTTCTGGTCTTAGTAGTGTGATTTGTCACAGGTGTCAACAACCAGGTCACATTGCTCGGTACTGTAACGCCCGTTCCCAGTTCAGGTCCCCTCGGGTCCAAGCCACCACTAGCCCTCAGTTGTCGGAAAACTAACTCCCCCTAGTGTAAGGAGCCAGACATTAGGAGGGGGTGGTTCAGGCTCAGTGGGTCCCCATGTAGATGAGGTGAAGGAGTGTTTAATGGCGCCTTGTCCCCAAGTCACTGTGAAATTATCTGGAGTTCCGGTCCAATGTGTCCTTGACACAGGTTCTATGGTTTCTACCATTTCAGAGAGCTTTTTCAGGAAATATTTTCCAGACAAGTTAAAGTCCTGTCATTGGTTAGAGCTGAGAGCTGCCAACGGTTTAAGCATTCCGTACTTGGGTTATCTTGAGCCCGACATAGAGGTGTGTGGTGTGGTAATTCCTAGAAGAGGGATCTTGGAGCCAAGATGGTCTAGTGGCAGGGCTTTTGACTACGGATCCGAAGGTCGCGGGTTCGCGCCCCGGCCACTACCCAGCTTGGGGTGTCTATGAGTGCACACCTATTTCTCCAGCTCCCCGGGCGCTTTCGGGCTGCTCACTGCACCACCTGGTAGGTGGTTGGGTTAAATGCAGAGACGAATTTCGTCTGTGTATGGGAACATACGCAGATGACAGGAATAGACATTGTTATTATATTATTGGTTGTTAGAGACCCTTCAGGTCGGGTTGGTTTACCTCATATACCGGGCATAATTGGGATGAATGTCATAAAGGCCTACTATTTTCAGTTGTTTGACCAGTATGGCCCAGAGTTGTTTGAACGCCCTACAGTTTTGGGGGCTTTCAGTTCCTGGCTTCCTGCCTTCCAGTTATATCAGCAGACCAACTTGCAGAAAGGCCCTATTCAGACTAGTGTCGCAAAGCTGCGTGGTAAAAGACCTGTGGTAGTTCCTGCTGGCACTACTAAACTTGTACCTGCTACTTGTTCTGCTATGTTGGCCTTGGCAGGGGCTGTTTTGATTGAACCCTTAAATGCAAAGTTTGGCTTACCTGAGGGTTTGTTAGTGTCTCCTTCTCTCTTGCATGTTGTTCGGGGTACTGTTTATGTTCCTGTGGTGAATGTAGGGGTGTGTACGGTTACACTGAAACCCCGCTGTTCTCTTGGAGTGTTGTCTCCTATAGATGTGGTGAGCCTACCATCAGAGTTGCAGGAAGTCCCTTGTGTACAGGAGCAAATTATTGCTGCAGTCAGGTCCCATACTGCCGAGACTGGCTCAGTTAGAGAGAAGATAACCTCCCTTGATCTCTCTATGCTAGATGGAATAGAGCAGCACAAAGTGAGAGCCTTATTGCTAAAGTATGAATCTGTGTTTTCTGCTTTTGATGGTGACCTTGGTTTTACCAATTTAATTGAGCATAGCATCCCTTTGTCAGATGATGTTCCCATACGACAGCGGTATCGGCGCATCCCTCCATCTGAATATGAGGCAGTTAAGTCTCACATTAACCAGCTGCTGGCAACCCGGGTAATTCGAGAGAGCAGTAGCCCTTATGCGTCCCCAATTGTCCTAGTCAGAAAGAAGGACGGTAGTCTTCGCCTTTGTGTAGACTACAGACAACTTAATAAAAAGACCAGGAAGGATGCTTTTCCACTGCCTCGAATAGAAGAGACACTAGACTCCCTCTCGGGCGCCCGCTGGTTTACAACAATGGACCTTGCTTCTGGATATAACCAGGTTCCAGTTGCAGAGATCGATAAGCCAAAAACAGCTTTCTGCACCCCGTTTGGCCTGTTCGAGTTCAACCGTATGCCATTTGGACTATGCAATGCACCAGGGACTTTCCAGCGTTTGATGGAGAGGATATTTGGGGCCCAGCATGGTCAGTCACTCTTGTTATATCTGGATGATATTGTTGTGTTCTCTTCCAGTGTTGATGATCACTTGACACGGCTGGAAAGGGTTCTAAGTCGCCTAAAACAAGAAGGATTGAAAGTCAAGTTAGAAAAGTGTGACTTCTTCAAAAAGCAGGTGAAATATCTGGGACATCTCATCTCTGAGGAGGGCGTGGCCACGGACCCAGGAAAGGTTGCGGCAGTGTTAAACTGGCCTCACCCCACCAACATCTCAGAGTTGCGGTCGTTCCTGGGGTTTGCCAATTATTACAGGAGGTTCGTAGAAGATTTTTCTAAACTAGCTGGCCCCCTTCATCGTCTTGTTGCAGAACTTGCTGGGTCGAAGGTGTGCAGAGGACGAAGGCAACTGTTGGAAGACGTTTGGTCGGAGGACTGTGAAAGGAGCTTCCAGGAGCTCAAGGCCAAGCTTGTAAGTGCCCCCACACTTGCTTTTGCTGATTTCTCTCTGCCTTTCATTTTAGAGGTCGACGCCAGCCACAGTGGGCTAGGAGCCGTATTGTCTCAAGAGCAAGGTGGCAAAGTGAAACCAGTTGCATATGCCAGCCGCAGCTTACATGCTGCTGAGAAACATTATAGCTCCATGAAGCTCGAAATGTTAGCCATGAAGTGGGCCATGACTGAGAAGTTCAAAGAGTACCTGTGGGGCCACCGATGTATAGTATGGACAGACAATAACCCCTTGAGTTATTTGGACACAGCCAAACTGGGCGCCACGGAGCATCGGTGGATCGCTGAACTCTCAGCATTTGAGTATACAGTCCGATATCGCCCAGGCCGTGTGAACAAGAATGCGGATGCCCTCTCAAGGCAACAGACTAGTGGGGACAGAACGCAATTGGAGTACCTCCTCCCAGGAACAGTCATTCCAGAGGCAATTGGTGAGCGGTTTGTGGGGATGCAGGAAGACCCTGTCCAGTTGGTCATAACAGCTCTGCCATCTCGCAGCGGGGAAGATCTGGGGGTACTCCAAAGGGCTGACCCTGCCATCTCAGCATTTCTGGAGTTTTGGCAGCAGCAGAGAGCGCCAAGCTGTGCTGAGAAGGAGCGTCTGGGTCCAGAGGCCCGGGGACTTGTAAAACAGTGGGGTCGAATTGTCCAGAAGGAGGACCTCCTGTATCGGCGCAGCTGGAGACCAGATGGTGGAGAAGAGGTTCTCCAGTTACTTCTCCCAGAGAGCTTAAGATCAGAGGTGTTACAGGAGCTTCATCAACATCATGGCCACCAAGGGATAGAGAGGACAACTGATGTCGTGAAGCAGAGGTGTTTCTGGCCAGGGATGGACAAAGATGTAAAGGACTGGTGCCAGCAGTGTGAGAGGTGTACCCTTGCTAAAAACACCCAACCAAGAGCTCGTGCTCCTATGGGTCACCTCCTTGCTTCAAGACCAAATCAGCTGCTGGCCATTGATTTTACACTGTTGGAAACCGCCCGTGATGGAAGGGAGCTCGTGATGGTGATGACAGATGTGTTTTCAAAGTTCACCCAAGCCATCCCCACTCGTGATCAAAAAGCAGCTACGGTAGCGAAGATCCTGGTTCGTGAGTGGTTTTACCGTTTTGGAGTACCGGCTCGCATCCACTCAGACCAGGGGAGGAACTTTGAGAGTCTCTTGGTGCAACAGCTATGTGAGCTGTATGGAGTTCAGAAAAGTCGTACCACACCTTACCACCCACAGGGAAATGGACAGTGTGAACGCTTTAATCGAACTATGTTTAACCTGCTTCGTTCCCTTCCTCCAGAAGAAAAACGAAATTGGCCAGAACACCTCCCACAGCTTGTCTTCCACTATAACACCACTGCCCATCAGTCGACTGGTGAATCACCCCACTTCCTCATGTTTGGACAAGAACCTCACTTGCCAGTGGATTTCCTTCTTGGCCATCTTCCGGAGCCTACGGCATCCAGTGTGTGTGACTGGGTGGCAGAGCACAGGAGGCGTCTGAATGTGGCCATGGATGCTGCCAGGGGCAGAGTGGAGCTGGCAGCCCAGAGGAGGAAAGTGAGGCATGATGAAAAGGTCCAGTGCAAGCCACTTGAAGTGGGACAAAGAGTGTATTTGCGTGATGTGGGCCCAGGTCGCAGAAAAATTCAAGATGCATGGGGGTCCACAGTGTACCAAGTCGTGAGAGGGCCCAGTACAGGTGGTGTGGTATATTCAATTGCTCCAGTTGATAAGCTTCATCTTGTGAGACAAGTGCATCGTACTGCTATAAAACCTGCTCTACCACCTACAGATGCCTGCCCTGATGCTTGGCTGCAGTGTCTGCCTGATGAGACTAGTGACGAGGATGATGTGGAGTCTGGATCTTGGCTGGTGGTCCGAGAGGCTGTTAGTAACCCGCCTGTGAAGCCAGAACCACCGGAAAGGCCTCCAGTTCATATGCCATATG
>JBBPBX010077322.1:6351-16901 GCA_038048925.1 Garcialebias charrua
TGCATATTAATAAGTCCGGGACCTCGTAAGTAAGAGCGCTCGTAAGTCGGGGACTACCTGTATGTGAAACCAGTGCCTTGGTGTGCAGTCCATGTCCATGTGCATGAAAAAGAAGTCCATGAACTCTAAAAAAGCTAGAAGCAGCAGAAAAAGGAAACAAAATTCCCTTACTTTGATTGAAGTGTAGGTAGACAGTCTGTATGATGTTTTTCTCAAGTTCAAACTTGGATCTGATGGAACTGTTTAGCCATTGCTCAACAATGAATGTTGTGAGCATTTTAGGCCAGGTGAGAGTTCAGGCAGGTGTGAGTTCAGGTGTGTGGTCCTGATGTGAGCAGGTCTGTCCATCAGATCAGGTGTGTGTGTTTTTTTGGCAACAGTCATTGAGGCAGAAGGTGTTGACACACAGGTGATGGATGGAGAGAGCAGGTAGGACACCAGAGGCAGGCAGGACAGATGTCCATCCATGAGGAAAGTCATGTGCAGTTACAACTGGACAATGACCTGCAAAGAAAACATGGAAAACAGACAGAGACCAAGTTTTAATCACTGCTGATGTTCACAAACAGGTGACACTGGAGACAAGCTAGGGCAGCAGGCAGGACACCAGAGGCAGGCAGGACAGACGTCAATCCATGAGGAAAGTCCACGAGGTGATCTGTGTAAAAATCAGTGGTGGGCGTATGAACGCTAGGTAGCGCTAAAGCGCTAATCCGCTTACAGTGGACCTAAACTTTTTGTCAGCGTTTTTGTGAATTGACTAACTTTTATAATTCATAAGCGGATTTGTGCTATTTTTATTTAAAATGCAGTACCGCTAATAACTAATTATCTATCAGTAAAAACCAATAAACTTATTTACAAGCTCTTATGCTGCTTGTTTTACCTTTTTCCCCACCGTAAACAGCAGAGAGGAGGAAAGGGTGTGAGGGTGAGGGGGGCAGAGCTGAGAACAGACTCGGCTCTACCATGTAGGTAAATGCCTGGGGGTCCCATTTCAGCAGTGGCCCCGGCCCCGCCTCGCCCCGTGCAGTCACCTACATCACTAACATTGATCCTGCTTGTTAATGTACATTTAACATAAAAATAATTATAGTTACGATGAAAACGATCATTAAATACGCAATAAAAAAACGGTCGATTTCTTTATCCCCCTACTAAAAATGGACTATTCCATCTTGACATCTTCCGGGTCAGTCGTGAACTCGAGGGCTAGTTCTGTGGCTAGCTGGTTGTGCTGGGTACTTGGATAAATCCGCAGACAACCCCGCTGTTTCAAGCCAAATTAACGTGGCCGGATGATTTTATTGTGTGTTTTGTGTCCACCATTTGACGGTGAGTCGTTATTTTTATGTATTTTAGTTACTTTTCATTAAATCTGTTGACTACCTATAGACGCTGAACTCTGTGTCCAGCTGGTTGTTTTGGGTTACTAATGGATAAATCCGTAGAGAACCCCGCTGTTTCAAGCCAAATTAACGTGGCCGGATGATTTTATTGTGCGTTTTGTGTCGACCATTCGACGGCGAGTCGTTAGTTTCATGTATTTGGGTTACTATGTATAAATGCGGTGGCGACACACCCGTGTATTTGAGATTTAAACGTGGTTTTAGGGATTAAAAGATCATTCTATTTTTTGTTAATTTCGTGGCCGAATAGAATATATGTACGTAAAGTAGGGCTGGACGATATGGCCAAAATTTTTATCACGATATAGTTCTTAATTTCGGTCGATATCGATATAATTCGATATCGATATAAACAATATAAAAGCCTAAAAAAAACTATAAACTATACAAATAAATTAATGTTCTCCTTGTATTTGTATTTAGCCTCCAAAAAGATGGAAATCACCATCAAATAAACATAAAATTCTCAACCCAATAATTCTCAGTCGGGTCATCTGGACACTTTCTTTTTTATAGAAACGTTTCACCCTCCATCCTCCATCCAATTTCTATAAAAAGAAACTTTCCAGATGACCCGACTGAAAATTATTGGATTTGGTACGTGGATTATTGAGCATGAACTTTCTTGCCATAAAATTCTCAACTGTGTCAATATTAATAGTTTTAACTTTAAACATCTTTAAAATTTACAGCATTGAAATTCATAGTTAATTAAATAAAACTTTTGGGTGTTGTTATTTATAAGAAGCTGACATAGAAATCTCATGGAAATTACTTAAGAATAAAAATAACAAAATCAATTGCATTACTGTATAAAGTAAAATAGTTTTTGAATGACAAAGTTTTGAATATATTGAATAATGTAATGATTGTTCCATATTTAATCTGTTGTATTGAAGTTTGGGGAAAAGCATGTAAAACTATTACAAACCCTGTTTTTTTTGTTTTGTTTTTAAAGAGCTACAAGAATTATTAGTAGGAAGTGCTATGGTCACCCAACAAATATTTCATCAGTTTAAATTATTAAAATTTTATGATTTGGTTGAACATAGTATTTTACAAGTCATGTATAAAACTGAAAAAAAAAATTACCCCCCAAATATTCAATTAAAATTTGTTTAAAGTTATTAAACCCTGAAGGGAATGTAAATGTTTGTAAAACCTCCATTTAGGACTAGTTTGAAGGAGCTGAGTTGTAAATCAGGAAACAGGATTGTGTTGACTTGATATCTTCTAAAACTATTTATATGTTTTAAAATATGATTAAATCAAAGTTGTTGGGAAGGTGTGGTGCAGGTGAAGTGAAGGTTGTTGTTTGTTTGTAGTTATTTTGTATTTTTTAAACAAGGGGCAGATATTAAAACACTATTTTCGTCTTTCTGCACATTTTCATTCAGTGTTTTTTCTTCTTCTGATGAATTTGTTTTATTTTGAATAAAAAAACATGCAGCTGCTGGGGCTGTTTGTTTACGTTGTAGTTTCAGGGAAACGTTGGCTCAAACTTTATTGTTCTTCATCTTCTGACTCTCATCATATCTATCGAGTGGAAACTCTTCAGATTAAACAAGTTAGATGTTTCCACCGCTAGTTAGAACGACTTTGTCACGTTTTGAAAAATAAACAAACCGAGGACTCGCTGCAGATGAGACCTGCAGTTTAACAAAACCGAACTACGTCCACACCGACAAATTAGTCTTTCCTCTCATCAGTGATGTCGTCTCTTTCTCTTCGCTTGTGAAACTTTGTTCAGTCACATTCTGACGGTCATGAGCACTCGTTTGACTCGTTTTGAAGCGAAAACTTAACGCGCTTTGGAGACTAGCTTAGCTTTTAGCCTGCTACCGCTAACGCCTGCTGCTGGACTGAGCGCTGCGTAACAACGACGTCACCACGCACGTTTTGTGTCACAGCTTTTTCTGTCCGGGCGGGTTGTTGAAGCAGCCGCTCCAACCCGAACAGAAACAGAAAAACGTTGTAAAATCCTATCGAAATATCGAAAATATGCTTAAACTTCATATCATCGTTATTGAATAAAAGTATATCGCGATATTTATCGTTATTGAATTATCGTCCAGCACTAAGCAAGAGGTATTTTATTAGCTCCCATCATTCATGGTTGAGCACTGGCTAAGCAGTTCCATCTGATCCAGGTTTGAACTTGAGAAAAACATCAGTGTCTACCTACACTTCAGTCAAAGTAAGGGAATTTTGTTTCCTATTTCTGCTGCTTCTAGCTTTTTTAGAGTTCATGGACTTCTTTTTCATGCGCATGGACTGCACACCAAGCTGTCAGATGCGGCGCCTGCGCACTAGAGCGGGAGGCGGAGTGCGCTCTGATCGCTCTCAATCTGCTGCTGCCCCGTGCCCTCCATCCGTCGGCTGCAGAGAGGCGCGCGGAGCTGGGGAGGGACATCCGCCGAGCTCTGAGGAAGAGGAGGAGGATGGGGATACAGATCAGCTGCTGATGAAGGTACGGACTGCTCGGGTTCCCGCGCGGGGAAACCGCGCTTCAGTGTTTGACATTGTGACCGTGGAGGGTGAAGGATGCTCGGCTGCAGGATGGGAGGGAATGAGAGGATGAGGAGGAGGAGGAGGAGGAGGTGGGAAACACGGCGCGGATCAGATGGTGTGTCGTGGAATTGCAAGCGGTGACACTTGATTTCCTCGCAGTTTTAAACAAACGGGTAAAAAACATTCGAACAGGTGCTTTGTCAAGGGCACGCGGATGCGCGCGTGAACGTGTTTCAGCCCCAGACCCCACTTGGATCTGTCATCACCTCCTCTCCTCTGCAGACTAACATCTCATGTAGAATGGATCTGGCTTTACGCTGCCTGTTTTTTCCACTCATTAACTGCCGTGGATGCAGGAGATCCGCCTCTGCAGCCTTGCTGCATGTGGGCAGTGAAGAGGGAACAGCTGTAACATTTACAGATGTTTGTCAAACACGGACTGCAATCGCCCTCATTTAGCTTTTCTTCCCTCAAGTATTTGATTTCTTATGAGTAGAGTAAAGTGTTCGTGCGTTATTTGGTGGGCCCCTACCCGGATGTGCCTGCAGTTTCTCCACAGAGAGCGCTATTCCCTGTTTACTGCTGTAAAACACGTCCTGCATGAGATTACACACTTTTTAGACCATCGGCGTCACTGAAGGTGATGACAATTTCAATATTGTTAGCTGTGAAGTCCATGCACTGCAATTTGAAACGTTTTTTTTTTTTTTTTTTGTAGATTCAAACATCCTACTCCTTGTTGCACATCAGTCTTTATTGCATTGCTGAAAGGAGAGCATTTCTGTTTTGTCCATAATCAGTGGAGCGGCTCCGACACTGCCTGGACCTGAAAGCAACAGTCGGACCAGACAGAACTAAAGTGGAGGAGAATGGAACAAATATTGTACATTTTATTATTATTGTTTTGTCCTGTGATCGAGTATGGTTCCAGATTAAAGCAAATACCATTAATTGTTGTGTCACATTGTAAAACTGATTCATTTAGATACAGATGTACCTCTCTTACACAATGTCTTCACCACACATTATGTAACACACTGATGGTCTTGAGTCATGAGTGATTACTTGAGGGTGAAAAGCCCACGGTGTTTCATCAGTGAATATGTGACTTTGTGTTTCCTCCACATCCAGTTTCCCTGCATTCATTAGATTTTATGCTGTTTCTTTTTGTTAATCAACATGACTCTGATTCTACTGTCTGTATGATTGTTTCAAATTCATTGTCAATCTAATTATTTTGATTTTATTTTACTTTTATTACACTTAACTAACATTTGTCTGTCGTGTGTTTAGAAAATCTGATGTGGATGCTGAGCCTGAGGAGAGCCCAGGGAACAGCAGCAGCTGTAGCAGTAGCAGCAACAGCAGGAAGGCTGTAGATGCCCTCTCTACAGGCACAGCTCCAGCCCAGGCCTCTACTGGAGAGCCAAGACAAAGAGGAGACAGCTCCTGCTCCGACTCTGACTTCAGCTCCAGTGAAGAGGACGACGACGACAAGGCGGAGGAGGAAGACAAAATGTTCTCGTCCAAATTTCTTAGCGGGGCCAACCCCCTAAATGCTGTGTCTTCTGCTGTAAACAAGTTTGGCCTGTTTGGCGATGATGGAGAAGGAGATAAAAAAACATCTCCTCAGCAAGGAAGGAAAACATCTGGAGAACAGCAGACTGGAGCCCTTCATGGAAAGAACACTCAAGAGCAGGGTCCCATGAAATCAAGCCAAGGCCCCTCTATGCAAAGGTCCCAGCCTCATCCTAAACAAGGTTCACCACAGCTGCAGGGGAACGGACAGACTGGAGCCAACAAGTCTTCAGAGCAACAGGCTTCTTCAAGTAGAGTGACAGAAAACCCCAAAACACAACCTAAGGGTCCACCAATGCAGGGTTCACCAAAGCCTGGAGCTCAGCAAGTGGCTAAGAGTGCAGCACAACCAGAATCTCCCAAAGTGCCACCAGACAGACAACAGGTTCCAGCGAAGACAAAAGTACAACAAGGCTCTGCTAAAACTGGGGCACAACAGCAAGAATCTACAAAAACGGGAGTACAGGGGTCCACAAGGGTTGGGTCAGAGTCAGAAAAGCATCAACAGCAGTCACCAAAAATTGGACAGCAAAAACAGGAGCCGGCTAACGTGGGACAACAGCAGAAAGGAATCAGAGCCACCCCTCAGCTCCAGTCTTCTCCAAAACAACAAGGTGGTAAGGGTCCAGGCACTCCTGACATGACCCCAGCAGGGTCTCCAGCACTGGGAGCAGCCAGATCCCAGAAAGCAGCTTCTAAAACCCTGTGTCCAGTCTGTAACATGGCTGAACTCAATATCCATGCCAAGGGACCGCCCAATTATAAAACCTGTACTCAGTGTAAAACTGAGGTGTGCAGCTTGTGTGGCTTCAGCCCTCCAGACTCTGAAGTAAGTATTGACTCTTTTCTGTTTAGTTTATATTTTCAAATGATTATTTTTAAAATTTAAACTGACAAATGTTCACTAACATGATGCTTCACAGCATATAGTGTTTGATTTAAACCCTCACCATAACCAATCAGCGGGGTTTGCATGTTATCAGTCCATGCAATGGGTGTTATCATCTGTTATCATCCCCATAGTGCATCGGAGAAACTGTCCAATCTACCTCCTAGCATGTTTAAAGGAACGTTATCAGCGTTTTAATGGCTGTGAGTAGGCAGCGTGTTTTTGTAAACCCGGAAGTGTAGTGTTTTTGTTTTTTTCAGCTTATGTAACCTTTTTCCTAAACGTAACCTTAAACCTGACCCAGAAGACCAACCCTGAACCTAACCCCCTTACTCTTGTGCCTAAACCTAACCCAGACCCTAAACCTAACGCCAGATGCTTTATGCTGGTGAAGATTCTCAGATGCTTTACTCTAAACTTTAAAGAGGGACTAAACTCAAAATTAACTTTTTTATCTGATAAACTCCCTGTGTGTAAAATTTTATATAGCACTATGTCTGTGTTAATTTTCATGTTCTTGTGCGTATCTGTTTAAATCGGCAATATTTGGTCCAAAAATGTGTTTTCAGTAACCCTATGGGTTGAACAGAGGAATTGCACCCTGATTTTCTGATTGGTCTACGATTCGCACTGTGACTTGTTTTCGCACTCTGTCGTCACAAAAGTGGTTCAAGCAGAGCCAATCCCCTGCAGAGATGGAAGGTCCTCGCTGCAGTTCATACCTTATATGGAAGTGGTACATTGCACTCCGGAAGAGCTCTGCAACAAAGCATATTATACTTTTCGGAATGGCACTAGTTATTTGTATATTTTAACTTATTTATTTTCGGAATACTTTTCACTTCGTCAAAACTATTTGGTTGTATTTGTTTTCTTATTGTGCGATGGACATGTGCAAGTATATGTGCATATACATATACTGTACATGTATACAGTATATGCATATATATACATGTATATATGCTTATACATACACATGTACATATGCATATAAATATATACTTTGTAGCACTTTGAGATTTCCGTTAATGAAAAGTGCGTTATAAATTAAATTCAGTATTATTATTATGGACAAGTAATGCATGGATGCCAAGTTGGGGCAGTTGTGTAGGAGCGGGTTTGGGATCCGACAGACCTAGGTTCAATCCCTGGTCACGGCATATCTTGTAGTGTTATCTTCTTTTTTTTAACGCCTTTTGTTTCGGATAGATCGGGTGAGAATAGATAAATACATCTACATAAGTATTCTTTGTTGTTGCTTGTTGTTTATTACTAATGTTATTTTAACATTCAGAAACAATAACGGTCTATTGTCCTGGCCACACCTCCTTGCTCAACCACCACCCGCATCCCCCTCCTTTAGGCTGTGTCTGTTGACACTCCCACTTTGTTGCATTTTTTGAATTTTGTCTTGGGGTGGAGCTACCGTTTCACAGTGGGGTGAGTCGCTCTTTAACACGTAGCAAAAGACGGAGCCTGCTGTCATCGCTACAAACGGTGACAACGTACCTTTAAACCTCCTACGAGGTAGAGGAGGGGCAATCTGACCGCTACATATGGGGGTGATAACAGATGATAGTGCCCATTTTATGGCTGATAACATCCGAAGTGGGTGAACCAATATGCTTTTTTTTTTAAAACATTCCCATCACTGCCTTAGTATTATATAATCATACTTATTTGTGTTTCTATTTTATTGTTGTGTTCTTGGTGACTTATTTTCATATACTGTATATTTAGTCATAAGTTTTCAGAGTTATTTTAAAAGGTTCTTTATTAGTTTATAAAGTAGTGTTTTTTTTTCTCCTTTGCTATTACTTCTGTTCATTATGTGCTTGTGTCTTTTTCATGCAGGGTCACGAGTGGCTTTGCCTTACCTGCCAAGTACAGAGAGCTCAAGGATCTATCGAGCCTTCAAGACCTCCTGCAAAAAAGACCTCGCCAAGCAAAATTTCTCCTCCACGAACCGAGACGCCATCTCCTGCTGAACCCATTAGAAAAGAAAGGTCAGCACCAGGTTCGACACAAAACATGCAGTCAAAATCAATAAAAGCTCCAGCGAAGGATGAAGCTGAAAAGGGACCAGAAAAGCTAAAACACATCAGTCCAGCATCTCCTAAGAAAATGACACCTGACACTCAGAGAAAACCAGAACCTCAAAAACCACAACCGAGCAGTCAAACTGGACAGACACAAAGCGGTGCCCCCTCTGCTACCCACCAAGCTTCAGGAGGGATTTTTGGTTTTGGTGGGGCTAAAAGGGAACCTGCAAAGACAGATGAGTCAGTAACTGGGAAGATGTTTGGTTTTGGTTCCTCAATTTTTAGCTCTGCATCTACTTTGATAGTGTCACCTAAAACCACACCACCGGTTTCTCCAAAAATGCAACCTGCAAAGGACACTAAAGCAGTTCCTGTCCAAATGTCGGAGCAAGGAAAAAAGCAGCATCCTTCTCAGGAGGTTAGAGCTCAATCAGCAGGCCAGGGTAAATTGGAAAGGTCCTTAGCAGAGGCTCCAAAGGCAGCTTCAACCCCCCACAATGCTCCTGAACAACGCCAATCTACTTGTCCAATCTGTAAGATGGGGCTCAACATGGGCTCAAAGGATACTCCCAACTACAGCGCGTGCACTGAGTGCAAAACCAAAGTCTGTAATCAATGTGGATTTAACCCATTGCCAAATGTTAAAGAGGTAAGATTTTATTCTCTGAATCAGTTTTTTGTAGAAGTACTGAATGGTGATAAAATTTAAAACATATAAAGCATTTGTCAGTCAGAGTCAGAGAGTCAGAGTCAGTCAGAGTCAGAGAATCTTTATTGTCATTTGCACCACATGTGGTACATGTGACGAAACGAGATTATGTACACAGGGTCCCAGTTACATCCAACAATAAAACGTAAAAGAAGAACATTAATAACATCTAAGATATGATCTAAGAAAAACATCAACTAAAAATACACTAAACATTAATATCATAGAAAACCTTACTCCATCAACTAAAAATACACTAAACATTAATATCATAGAAAACCTTACTCCAAACAGCAGCACGAACATGAGTCTGTAAGAGCAGATGAGCACGAATGAACACAGCAACATGAAACAGATCAGCAGCAACATGAAACAGATCAGCAGCAACATGAAACAGATCAGCAGCGACATAAAACAGATCAGCAGCAACATGATGTTATATTTCACAGTGATTATCCTGGTTAGATATTCATGAGTCTAACAGCCTCAGGGTAGAAGCTGTTCCTCAGTCTAGTGGTTCTACACTTAATGCTCCTCAACCTCCTTCCTGAGGGGAGTGGGGCAAAAAGTGTGTGTGCTGGGTGAGTGGGGTCTTTCATGATGCAGGTGGCTCTCTTCCTGCATCTGGAGGTGTAGATGTCTGTGATGGTGGGGAGACTGACTCCAACATCTTCTGTGCAGCCTTCACCACTCTCTGTAGAGCTTTTCTTTCTGCAGCTGTGCAGCCTCCATGCCACACGTTGATGCTGGAGCACAGGATGCTCTCCACTGCACACCTGTAGAAGGAGGTGAGGACTAAGCTTCTCAGACCAGCTCGTCTCAGCCGCCTGAGGAAGTAGAGTCTCTGATGACATTTCTTGATCAGGCTGGTGGTGTTGTTACTCCAGCTGAGGTTATCATTCATGTGCACACCCAAGTACTTGTAGCTGGAGACCACTTCCACTGCAGATCCACCTATGTTCAGTGGGGTGTGGGTATGTTTGTTCCTTCTGAAGTCCACAACCCTCTCCTTTGTCTTCTTCACATTGATGTGAAGGTTATTCTTTTGCATTAGTTCCCCAGGTGTTCCACCTCCTGCCTGTAGCTGGACTCATCATTGTTTGTGATGCATCCCACCACAGCTGTATCATCTGCAAACTTTACAATATGACAGCCTGGATGGGTGGCTGCACAATCATATGTGAGCAGAGTGAACAGGAGAGGGCTCAACACACATCCTTGAGGAGAGCCAGTGCTGAGGGTTATGGTGGAGGAGGAGAAGTTGTGGATCCTCACTGACTGTGGTCTGTTTGTTAAGAAGTCTAGTACCCAGTTACAAATGGAGGGGCTTAGTCCTAGTGTGAATAGTTTGTCCATCAGGGTTTGGGGGATCATGGTGTTGAAGGCAGATGTGAAGTCCACAAAGAGCATAC
>JBBPBX010077323.1:0-16900 GCA_038048925.1 Garcialebias charrua
TTGATCTGACCCATTCTATTGTCACAGGTCTCTGTAAATGAGTCCTTGTGACTCAATGAGACTAACCTGTTGAAATAAAGGCTGAATGAACTAGAAAATTGTAGACCAGTCTGGATGTTTTCGGTCATTTTACTGGTGGAAGGTGAACCTTCTCCTCAGTCTTTAATCCTTTTCAGCCTCTTAACAGTTTTTTTTCTTCAGGATCGTTCTGTCTTTATCTCTATCCATCTTCCTATCAGCTCTGACCAGCTGCCCTGTCCCTGCTGAAAGAAAGTCATCCCCCAAAGCATGATGCTGCCACCACTGTGCTTCATAGAGAGGGGTTGGGTGTTAAAAAGAGCAGGTTTTTCCATGTTTGTTCTGGCCCTACAGATTAGTCAAACTGCAAACACAACTTTTTATGACTTTCCCACCTGATATCCCTGACTTGTTTGGTGTGTTCCTTGGTCTTCATGATACTGTTTGATCCTTAGTGTTCTGTAATAAACCTCTGAAATCTTCACAGAACAGCTGGATTTATACCAAGATTAAATCACACGGGTGTTCACTAAGTAGGTAACTTCTGAAGGATGCTATGGATTTAAGCTCAGAGTGAAGGGGCTGAATAATAACTACAAGTTTTAGACTTTTATTTGTAAAAGCACGTATCATTTTCCTCCCACTGGTAGGTTTTTTGGATTCCTCAAATCATGCCCTGTCATGGACACAGTGTGAGAGATCTTTTTTTCTCATCTAAGCAAAAATATTATTATGAATAAGAATAAGAGGGCTGCGCTTTTATAGTAGCAGCTTTGTGCACTCCACCCATCTTCGGACGACTGTACGTACATGTTCTCGTTGTAGCTCGGTGCAATGATGATAAAGTTTATTCTGATTCGGATTCTTCTGATTCTACTTTGTTTATATCTGTGATACACAGTAAAACCCCATTAAAGTTTGTTATAACGCTACAAAATGTGGAAAAGTTCAAGTGGTGTGAAAACTTTTTCAAGCACAGTAACGTGTCAGGGTTTAAAAACTGTTTGTGACACAAAAGTAGTTCATAATAAAGCAACAAAAGAGAACACCTGCTGAAATGTGTTACACTAAAACATCTAAGGTTAAACTGAATAAATCAGGCTTCATTTATCCTTGCCAGTCAACCGAGGGTGAAGAAACTTGTAAGAGAAAGTTAACGCTTTAAGAACAAACGGGTCTTATTTTCAGATGGTTGGAAGCAAAGTCTGCCGACTGAAGCAGGTGCTTTGAAGTTGTTTCAAGTTACAGTCAGTCCACCTTCAAATGAAAGAATAAAAATGGAACCTGGTATTTATCAGACATCCATCCTGTCGGGTCATACACTGAGTTTCAAGGTAAAACTAAGGCCATGCAGGAATGGGACCTTAATTGTGATAACCTGGTACCCAGAAAGGCTTGTAGTCTCTGTGTGATAATTTCTGATCACCACTGTGAAGGGCTGAAGTGCCTCTTTTCTTTTGAATTTCACAGGTATTTTCCTTTCAACCAAACCTTGAGAGGCATTGTGATTATCAGAACATTTATGGTGATTTCAGGATAATCAGCAAGCCCAAAGAGCTGTTTATTTTTTATGAGTGATTGTTTGCAGCTTCTACACAGATTATACCATAGAAGAAGCTTACACTTAACCATGTCTAGTTTTCCAGCTCTGAGTTGTCTGCAGCGTTACATTCTAAGAAGCAGGACAGATTGCTCCTGTTGAACTCTTGATACCTTGTTGCTTTTGCTGGAAGCAAATGGATTTCTGATTTGGGAAACAGCGTGTCTGTCCACTTCCTGGGAGATGGGAGTGTGGGTGTAGTTCAAGCACAGAGTAGCCCTGCCCTGGGAAGAGGACAAACAGAAAATTAAAGCTGCAACCAGCATTGAGGCCCTCACAGCCAAGCGCCGCTCCGACCTTATTGCGACTGCAGAAGCTCAAGCTAGTCAACTCAGTCACCATCGCGAACGCTCTTGTGCCTGTCCCGCACCCGTTCACCAGGGTGCGCATATGCCAATCAGTACGAATCCAGCTGCAAGCCTTAGAAGTTTGGCCGAAATCCGACCTTCCAGACAGGAGTTATTGTTACTTCCTTTTTTGTGGTAAATGTTTGACAAGCACCTCCTTTATGCAATTCAACATGTCTTGTGTGGTAATCACCGGTTTGCAAATACAGTTTCAGTCTTATATCTTACACAGTGCTGTAAAGGGGTTAAAGGGGGGGTCAGTTTAATACTGACCTCCTTTTTACCTTAATTAATTTACTTATTCAGATTGAATAGTAAATTCACGGATTCTCTTCTTTTTCAGTTTATTCAATATTTCTGTGATCTTTATGATGGATAAATAAACAGAGCCATTAAGTGACAAAGACGTTAACTTAGTTTGATATGTCAAAGAGACACTATCATTTATTTAAAATAAATCAACTAAATTAACACCATTACACTTGATTGACATGATTTCACTTTCTTTCAATTCAAATACGTCAGCACACTTGAATTCAACACAACAGACATAAATATTAGATGTTACACATATTTAGTCTGAGGGGCATTTCAGCTTAAAATATAGTTTCCAGCTTAGATAGAGAGGGGAAAGAGTAGGAGGAATAAGAGGTTGGAGAGATTAAGTTATTTATCTCGAGTGTAACCAGAGATGACACATTCCATCCGACTTCGGCTAAATCCCAGGTACGTTTGTAAACCGCTCTTTACCTTTTGACGATGCGTCTGATAAAGATATTGCCAGCCTCCCAGGTGCACGGAGTCCTTCCGGCCCTCGTACGTCTGAACTGGTCGTTTACTTCCAACGTCTCCTCGGATCCGCGTCAGCCGTCAGAAACATGTGGCAGCTTCTGGCTGACTTCAAGACGAGATGTTTCTCAAAGGAAGTTCATTAAGAACTTTGGAGCTTTTGCTCGGGGAACTGGATGGAGACGTCCATCAGTTCTAGCTGACAAGTTAGTCTTTGGCTCTTGACCAAGCTTGACCAGCTGCAAGGCAGAGAGCTTTCAGGTCTCCGTCCATTCAAACTCTTTGTCCATTCAAAGACTGAAGCGTTTCCGCACAGTTAGAACTTAAAAGCAGGAACACAGAGAGGAGTTCACTTGCTTTATCAAACCCAAGGTTACAAGCCAGCAGCAGAGAGAAATGTTTAGGAAAAAAGACAGATAACGCTGGAGCCCTGCTCATCAGACTGTCTCTGAGTTTCTAAACAAAACCGTCCGGTCTCTGTGACCCGAAGGCTTCACCTTTAAACACAGCAGTGAAGACAGTAATTAACACATTTCAGAATAACACAGCATAAAAGCACATATCATGAAAATGAGAAAAGTTATTCTTGATTACATTAGAATAAAATCAAGATATAGAAATAGTCTCTTTTAGTGACTATATGTCCTCAGATTATAACTAATGGAATAATTGTGTTAAATGTCCTGCTTTACTGAGAGGTCAGTAAAGGTCATCACTGGACAGTTCAAAAGTACACAGGTGTCTTAAAAGTGGACAAGGTCATGTCCACTACAGTGCAAAGCTGGAAGAGTCACCCAGTAATCAAAAGTTTTTGTCCGAGTGGGTGCGACTTAAGTGATATCATGAATCAACAATACCAATGTGTCTAGAAGTGCTCATTGATTACGCACAATAAATCTGGTGCATATCGGATGATGTATCACTGACATATAACTGTTGGAATAATATAGGGGCACACTGGAGTCAAAAGTTAAACAACACTACCAATGTGTCTAGAAGTGCTCACTGATAAAGCACAGAAAATCTGGTTCAGATCAGATGATGTTTCAATGATATATAACTGTTGGAATAATCTAGGGGGCACACTGGGGTCATGTTAAACCACAATACCAATATGTTTATTAAGTGCTCACTGATGATGCACAATAAAGCTGCATTCAGCTTTTAGCTCTTTGAGTTTCACCCTAAAAAGTTCAAAACATGCAAAATAAATGTTCAGTCTTAACCCTGGACAGGTTTTATTAAAACATGTTGAGACTTAAACCCAGCCGAACAGCGCAGCTAATAGACCTTTTACCAGTTGACGTCATCACGCAAAGCACGCCTGAAACGAACGTTCTGATTGGACGGCAAAATGCCGTGCCGAATCGAAACCGGATGTTGGGGCTAGCAGGAAGGAGCCGAGGAGCTTCGTAATGATAGCGAGTTGTAATTTAGAAGCTTGGTTTCTTAAAATAGTGGACAACCACTGGTCAAAAGGCCTGAACATTGTGCCGCTGATACGAGAGGAGGTGATTGTGTGCGCTGATGGAAAATGGGGAACTCCTTCAGGCTTTTTGCAAATGTCCAGCAGGGTGAGTCGTTGTCAACAACCTGTATATCCAAGCGTCAGAAATAAATGTTTTAAATTTCTCACGCCAATACTTCTGATATTGAGACTGATTTGGTTATTGTTACAGGTTTAACGTGTTCTGTTAGCTGCTATAACTAGCGCCATGTCTTCATAAGAGCCGTCAGTATTAGCACAGTATGTAAACAAAAACATGACGTTTGAGTCAGTCAAACAATGGTTTAAATTTCTCACACTAATACTTCTGATATTTAGACTGATTTGGTTATTGTTACAGGTTTAACGTGTTCTGTTAGCTGCTATAACTAGCGCCATGTCTTCATAAGAGCTGTCAGTATTAGCACAGTATGTAAACAAAAACATGACATTTGAGTCAGTCACACAAATGTTCGTAGCGTCCTTATTTCTTATTTGATTTCTGTAAACTATGTCTTAAATACAACCTGAGACAATTGGTGATGTTGTGATGTGAAAAATAAGAACTATCCCAAGAGATACATTTATTAGACTTCCTGGAAAATTTAATTATGTTTGATAACATATTTACTATTGCACTTTTGACACGCTGTTTATACAGCTTACACTTTATTAGACGTAAAATGTGTGAAAATCTTAAATGTATTACAAACAATATATTTTGCATGTGAATTCCATAATGACACATACAATATGGTTGTATATTGTGTTTGTTTTTGCAGACAAGGAGGTGGCTGCAACCATGTTGGAAATACATTCAAAACCAACCTGCACCCAGTTGCCTTGTACATGGAAGGAACCAGCCCAAAAACGAACTGCACCTGCTACTTGGGATGAGCTGCAAGTTTTAAAGTGAGTTTAATCAGTGTTCCTGAAGAAATTTCATATTACGCTTATAACACAAATACCCAGAAAGGTGACTTTCAGTCAAACTTCACCAACAACTGGAATAATACAATATCACTTATTTTGTCTTATTCCAGTCAAAAAACTATTCAACATTTTACAATTGTAGTTTATTGTATTGTGTTAATTATTGTTGTTTTCTAGTGGCACTAGATAAGAAATAAATGCAATGACATATGTACGGTTTTAAATGTTTTCTACAATTGTAAGATCTGGAATAGTTTTTGGACATTTTTTTAAAAACACTTCTACAAACAGATTTGCTAATATGTGTTTGATATCAACCACATTTTTCATGTTGGTGTCATTTAAGGCATGGCATCGGCGTCGAGAAGTTTTCCAGGAGAACGCTGAACAGCTTGCGTTTTGACCCACGACATCCTGATGATCGGAATGAGCCCATCACTGCTGGTCTTCACAAGGACATTTTGAGCGTGGAGCCATTGTTGACCTATTGCAGGTTGTAGTAGTAAACATTAAAAACCACTAACGCTTATCTGTATTTTTCTTTAATTCTTTTATTTTGTCTACATTTTAAAGCTTCATGTTTTTCTCTTTTGAGGTATGCTATGCCCTTGCGGTTCTTGATCCAGACCCTCCGGCAGATGAAGTATAGCTAACGACCTTGGCACCTGTCCAGTCTCCACGCCATCAGAGAGACCTGCCAGAAGTTCAAAACATCTTTAAATGTCTCACAAGCAGAATCAGATTTAATTAAGGCAGAAACACGCAAACTGTTGTGCAGTGAAGAATGGTTCAAACACAGAAAAAAATTATGCTACTGTTTCTGCACGTCAAGATGATTACAACAGAAACTTTTCTCATTTTGATATGATGTTTAAAGATACTGATTAAATACAGCTGAAGTTTGCACGTTATCAAGATGTTTCTACCAGATTTTTTGGGTAAGAAAATAAACGGTGCCTTACTGAAATTGTTTCATTTTTAATTCAATGATTACATTCCATTGTTGCACACACATTACTTATATAAGTCACAAACAAACAACACATACCAGAACCCCGGCCACGGCACACCATCTTGGGGTGTCTATGAGTGCACATCTATTTTCCCAGCTCCCCGAGCGCGACTACGCTGCTCACTGCACCACCTGGTGGTGGTTGGGTTAAATGCAGAAGACCAATTTCGTCTGTCAAGTATGGGAACATACACAGATGACAAATGTGACAAATTATTATTATTATTATTATTATTAAGATGTGTTTGTATTTGTCATTTCACTTGTTAAAGGACAGCAGCCTACAAGGACAGAAAGTAACCTGCTAATATATTTTTTTAATGATGACTTCTCTGACAACTTGGAGACTTTAGACAGTTTAATGTTTATGGGTTTCTGGTGCTAAGTCATCAAAATCCTAAAATGTGACTAAAACAACATTTGTATATTAACAGATTAAAAAATTTAACTAAACAAAAGTTCCACTTTACTAAAAGTCAAATTAGAGCACAGTTGCTTTATATTTAAAGGTTGGTGTGTTAATTTCTAAATGTAATGTACTACAATCAATGTCTGTTTTGGGATGTGTGGACTATTTCATTAATCAATTACTGTAATAAACATGGATTTGAATACAGTATATAAATTTGGTCAAATTGGGGAGGGAATGACTGAGCCAGCTGAGTAGTGCTGTGAGTTTTCATTGGATTAGCGTGATGTCCTTCAAAAACTTCAACCAATGTGATATCACGGTCGACAGAATTTATTTAATATATATATATATATATATATATATATATATATATATATATATATATATATATATATATATATATATATATATATATATATATATATTTCTTCCGGCACTCGGCAAGGCAGGTCGCATATCTTTCTGCTCTTCCCTCCCTAAGTTTTTCCTACTCCCTGCTTGCTTTTCGTCTCGTCTGCGACCCTTCAGCGCTCACTCGAACCAATATGGAATTAATAAATTGGGCTGTTTCTTCAATGGATAAGATTTTTTCCACGAAGCGGACCGTGCCAGGAGAAGCTGTCTGTCCCTCCGACACACACGCGGCTGGATACGTGCTGGACTCGTGGGGTCAGTGGCAGCCCATGTGTCTGACCGTCTTAAGTGTCGAGGACGTGGAGGATTTGTGGATTATTGGATTATTGGTAGCAACTGCTCTGTTTTTTGGCGTAAGCGGAGTTGTTTGTTACTGGAAACTGAGGGAGGCTTCGGCAGCTATCAGCGCGCTGTCGGCACTGCCTGATCAGCAAAATTCTCTGAACCGGGCCGTGAGCTCCTCATCCCAGCTGTTGTATGAGCTCAATCGCTCGCTTGGAGCGGTGGTGGATCACCGCGGACCTGCTGTGCGTTTTGGGACTTGTTTACAGCCACCCCGGATCAATCAAGGGACAGATGGGAGCTCATAGAGCGGAGAGGAGCGGAACCACATATTTGGATTTTTTTCGGCCATGAAACAGCACCACAGACTTGATGGCGGCAGTGGAAAAGAACACTGTGGTCTATTGGATAACAAACAAGAATATTATCTGGCTTCTGTACATGTCCTTGAAAAGTAGGCTGTCGGAAGCCATTCTCCTGGGAGCGAGGAGCTGAAGAAACCTGCTGCCCCCCCCCTCCCCCCCCAGAGATTTCTGTGAAGCCTCAGATAACACCCAGCTGCACATCTGCTGAACTCTGTGTTTGTCTGAAATTACTCACAGACTTATCTCCTTGCCTGCCGTCTCTCCATTTGTTATTGTAACTAAATGTGCTTTTTGATATGGTTTTTACTGGATCACGCGGTGTCTTGAAGACAAAATGTGATTCATCTTTTTTTAATATCAATGCTGTAAAACCCCGTGTCTTTGCCTGTTTTCCTGCTTTTGACCTTCATCTGGGGACAGATGAGCGGCCGCGCTATAAGTATATCATGTGTTGATAAACATATCATGTGTTGATAAACATGTCATGTGCTTTGTTGAGCTGCAGCTTTTTTGCACTCATTCTCTCTCCTGGATGACTGTAACTACATATTTACGTTGTATTGGTGAAAATTGATGCAATGTCAATAAACCTTCTTATGTCTTATGTCTTATGTCTTATGTCTTATATGTGGATCATGACAGGCCTGACAGGTCCATAAATGCGTGTCGGCCCAGCGGGCAAGCAAATCTTTGTGCCCCGCCGGGCCAGTTACACGCTGCCGGAAACACCTGTATTTACAAAGATATGTTTACTTTATTGCAATTAGTGCTTCAAAAAGCCACAACACTCCTTGTACAATACATACCTCTTCCTCAGTGTGCCCTGGATGCAGAAAGGGGGGCAGGTTCAGACTAGCTCCCCTTTTTCAACCTCTCACTTGACATCAAACCCTTTGTCAGCAAGGAGTTGGTGGCCAGTTGCTACTGTAAAACAAAGTATTAATTCATATTTGACAATAAACAAAACAGTCTTATGTATAGTTAAACTGTATGCTTATACACATTGATGACAGGATTGCTATTTTTTTCTGTGATAGCATGTCACCAATGCTCCCAGCAAAACTGTGCGAATAACTTAAAGAAACAGAGAAATGGCTGAAATTTTTTCAAAGATGCAGTGCTGTCAGAGCTCAAATAATGTTAATAAAACATGTTTGTCTTGTGGAAACTACTATATTTTTTCAACACAGAAAAGGTTCAAATGATAGCAGGCTAACAGTGCAGTGGTCTGTTCATTTTTATAGAGCTGCATGTTTGATGACATTTTACTCACCTGTTATTTCTTCAGGGGGTTGAAAGAAGAATCTCCTTGAAACTTCAACACAGGCAGTGGACTGAGGTACAGCTAGGCCTAGTAGAACTAGCTAGCTGCTAGCTTATCAACTGTCCAGTAGCATGTTGTTCTGCTGCGGGAGGTTGTTCTCTGTTTTTTCTGTTTCCCATATCCAAGATGTAATGTAGGAACATAATCCACGGAGTTTGGCCATGCCAGATAAAAAATGCTGATTACACACTTTGCTGTTTTGTGTCGGGGTGAAGTCCTGCCGGCGAAGCGCTTGAAGCCATATCTTCCTTCTTTTAGTCGCTTTACTCGACTTTCCTAGAGGGACTTGGTAAAAAGAACAAGTCTCACCTTCTTCTTTTACTCGTTTACGTTGCCTCGAACAATTCTAAACACAGTAAAAGTCATATTTCCCCACCGCGACCGTTGCCAGTAATGAAAACACTCCGACGTTAGCCCTAGCATCCGGTTGATTCTCGAAAAATGCGAGTGCGCATGCGCAATGACGTCAACTGGTAAAAGGTCTATTCAGACTAGCTAATGTGTTAGAGCAAATAAGTGACATTACTTCAACCTAATCCACAGGCAGTGAATAATTGTTTCAAATTTAAGGTAGAAAAAGTAATACATGTACTGTATTTACTTTTTTACACCGTCTATTAAATGCTAGCTTGTGGTGGTAGCAGGCTTGCTTAGGCCAATGTATTCAGGGAGTCATTAAATAATAAGAAAAAACTCAGTATTTAACCATTCTTACTAAATGAAGCCTTTTCATTATAAAAATATTTGACATTGCAATTCACTTAATGTTTAATCCGGATCTTGTAGATAGTTGATGCTCAGAAAAATTGGTAGTTGAACACAAGCCGTTTTCGCACTGCACAGCCCTCCCCGGCCCTCCCCGGCTTCTAACCCGGGTTCGTCTTGTTCGCATTTGCATCTTCGGGCCGGCGCCAGCCCGAGTTTTAGAACCCGACCGACTGAGGTTCTAAGCGGGCCGAGCTCCCGGGCCCAGTTTGACGTCATTTACTGCTCATCATTTGATTCGTTGTTTGCAACAGGGGCGGGACTGCTGCGTGTTGAGTTATCAACTGCGACTGCATCGTTCTAGCCTGGCCCTCGCCTTCCTGCACAGCTCCGCTCAATTCTCATTTCCCTTCACTTCACAGTCTGGGACTTCCCCCATCCACAAGGATTTCTCCGGTAGATTTTTGTTCGGACCAATCAGAGAACAGAAGGCGGAGTTTTGAACGACGTCGACTGACGTCGTCATTCAAAATGGCTGCCGCCACGAAGGAATTTTCAATAAAACAAGGTAAAAAACTATTATTTCTCTGCTGAGAAAAATATATTTCTTAGCTGACGTTATATCAGAAGTGTTCCTGAGCAATCAGAGAGCAGAAGGCGGAGTTTTGAACGATGTCGACTGACGTCGTCATTCAAAATGGCTGCCGCCACGAAGGAATTTTCAATAAAACAAGGTAAAAAACTATTATTTCTCTGCTGATAAAAAATATATTTCTTAGCTGACGTTATATCAGAAGTGTTCCTGAGCTTAACAGTTCCTAAATCAATTCACGAAATGGTCAAATCTGCTGGATTTAAATAGTTTCGGTTTGACATTTTCCAAACAGCCTCGGGTGCGCTACGAAAATAAATGATAAAAAATCGAATTTTATCTCAAATGTTTTATCTAGGCCAACAGTCAGTAAATTAGAGCCATATAATTACACACTGGTGGCAGAAAAAATATCCACCGAGTGGTTTCTGAGCAATTTATCTGATAGCCTGGACCTCGCCAGGCTAAACTAACAAAACTCCGCCTTCTGTTCTCTGATTGGTCCATTCAAAAATCTCCAGGAGAAATCGTTTTCAATGGGAGGAATGCCAGACCCTAGTCTGAAGCGAAGTGAAGGACAGGGTGTGGTTTTAACCAGGCTAACAACAACCTTCATTTTACGTTATGGAAACGTGTTCACCTCCCAAGCCCCCGTTGCGTGGTCTAACGATGAAGTCAGCTTCTTTTTAAACTACATAGCAGACAAGCGTGTACAGAGGGAGCTTGAAGCAGCACACGCAATGAGAAAGTTTTTAAGCGTGCGTCCTACCTGGAAATAGCAACACGCCTCGGTGGTTCACTGGAAATGCGTCAGGTTGCCACTCCAAACTTTATCTTGACTCGGGTTCGATCCTTACATGGTTGAACTTATTTTAGATTTTTTTTTAAGGAGTTTGTGTTTAGTCCCCTCATAGTTATGCCTGTGGTTAACACAAACTCCTTTTTTTCTTTTTTAATCCAATAAAAGACAAATGTAAAATAAGTTCAACCAAATGAGGAAATGGTGTTGGCTAAGAACTCCCCACCCACTTCAAGGCGGCTCTCAGCACAATGCGAAATGAGTGGGGGCGGGCCAGGCTGGGCTCAGGGCCAACCTGGGATGAGCTAGGTCAGGGAGGGCTGTGCAGTGCGAAAACGGCTACAGTGGACCCACATGGATCCAAATTATCCAGGTGGGTTTAGACAGGAGCCCAGCAGAACTCCGATGCAGACTCTGGGTTTCTATCGAGTAGTTCCTCCTCGGTGTTTCCCAGCATGAGAGGCTTCACCAATCACCAGCTTCCAGTCACAGCACAGTGAGAGATTATCTTAAGTCAACTAGCTGGACAGGGTGGCACAGTGGATTACTGTAGTTGGTACAGATGTTGCGTCTTAGCAAGAAGGTCGTAGGTTCAAATCCCACCCCGGGACCTTTCTGGTTGGAGTTTGCATGTTCTCTCCATGCATGCATGAGTTTTCTTCAGGTACTCTGGTTTCCACAAAACAAAAAAATGCATGTTAGTCTGATTAGTAACTCTAAGTTGTCCCTAGGCGTAAGTGAGAGAGTGAATAGTTGTTTGTCTCATTTGTCTCTATGTGTCCTTGTGATGGACTGGAGACCAGTCCAGGGTGTACCCTGCCTCTCACATAATGATTGCTGGACATGGGCACCAGTGACCTCCACAACCAGAAAAGGAAGAAGCAGGTAACGATAATGATGGATGGAACTAGCTGGATGGAAAATTGCAGCCAACAGATGTTTCCTCTTTCTTTAAGGTATAAACAACCTGGACATGTCACCGCAGGCTGAGTTGTGTTTAATGAAAATAACACGGATGTTTCTAGTCTTCAATGTCAACTAGAGTACTGTATACAGTACATTATATGCCCATTGACGAACTCACAGCAAACTATAGCAATGGCCTAGACCAGGGGTGTCAAACTCACTTACAAAAGGGGGCCACAATTAAAACCTTTTTCAAACTAAGGGCCAATTTCTAAATTTACATTAACTCAAGTCAAGATACCCAGCATGTTTTCTTGTTTGCTAGTTCCTCAAAAAGAGTTTGATTGGTCTCATTTGATGTTTTCTGTTGCACTGTTGACATCATAATCAGAGATTACTGGAAAAAAAATTCAAGTGAAAAAAGTATTTTACGTTTAACATATCATCTTAGGGGCTAGATGAGATGTCAACGAGGGCCACATTTGGCCCCCAGGCCTTGACTTTGACATATGTGGCCTAGACAAACAAAGAGCTTGTATAATTTTTAACTTGATTTGTGACCTTGACCTTAAAGCTGGGATGATGAAAAGTATATTTGACACTTTGTGTAATAATACATATGTGTATCAAATTTCATTTAGAAAAAGGCCTTCTGGCTATTTTGATGTGATTTCTTTTAAAGCCAAGATGGCATAAGGGGGCTCTGGATGTTGTGGGGTTGTGTTGGCTTACGAGACTCTGCAATATCGCGTGGACATCGGGGGCAGTTCCCTTGGATTGGCAGACTGGGGTGGTGGTTCCCCTATTCAAAAAGGGGGGCCGTAGGGTGTGTTCCAACTATAGGGGGATCACACTCTTAAGCCTCCCTGGTAAGGTCTATTCAGGGGTTCTGGAGAGGAGGGTCCGTCGGATAGTCGAACCTCGGATTCAGGAGGAACAGTGTGGTTTTCGTGCTGGTCGTGGAACACTGGACCAGCTCTACACCCTCAGCAGGGTCCTGGAGGGTGCGTGGGAGTTTGCCCAACCAGTTTACATGTGCTTTGTGGACTTGGAAAAGGCATTCGACCGCGTCCCTCGGGGGGTTCTGTGGGGGGTACTCCGGGAGTATGGGGTACCAGGCCCATTGATATGGGCTGTTAGGTCCCTGTACGACCGGTGTCAGAGCTTGGTCCGCATTGCCGGCAGTAAGTCAGGCTCGTTTCCAGTGAGAGTTGGACTCCGCCAAGGTTGCCCTTTGTCACCGATTCTGTTCATAACTTTTATGGACAGAATTTCTAGGCGCAGCCAAGGTGTTGAGAGGATCCGTTTTGGTGGCCTTAGAATCGCTTCTCTGTTTTTTGCAGATGATGTGGTCCTATTGGCTTCATCAGATCGTGATCTACAGCTTTCGCTGGAGCGGTTTGCAGCCGAGTGTGATGCGGCCGGGATGAGGATCAGTTCCTCCAAATCCGAGGCCATGGTCTTGAGCCGGAAAAGGGTAGCATGCCCTCTCCGGGTCGGGGAGGAGGTCCTGCCCCAAGTGGAGGAGTTTAAGTATCTCGGGGTCTTGTTCACGAATGAGGGAAAACTGGAGCGTGAGATCGATAGGCGGATAGGTGCAGCATCCGCAGTGAAGCGGGCGCTGTACCGGTCTGTCGTGGTGAAGAGAGAGCTGAGTCAAAAGGCAAAGCTCTCAATTTACCGATCGATCTACGTTCCCACCCTCATCTATGGTCATGAGCTTTGGGTTGTGACCGAAAGAACGAGATCTCGGATACAAGCGGCTGAAATGAGTTTTCTCCGCAGGGTGTCTGGACTCTCCCTTAGAGATAGGGTGAGAAGCTCAGTCATCCGGGAGGGACTCGGAGTAGAGCCGCTGCTTCTCCACATCGAGAGGAGCCAGTTGAGGTGGCTCGGGCATCTGGTTAGGATGCCTCCTGGACGCCTCCCTGGTGAGGTGTTCCGGGCATGTCCCACCGGGAGGAGACCCAGAGGAAGACCCAGGACACGCTGGAGGGACTATGTTTCTCGGCTGGCCTGGGAACGCCTTGGGATTCCCCCAGAGGAGCTGCTTCAAGTGGCTGGGGAGAGGGAAGTCTGGGCCTCCCTACTTAGGCTGCTACCCCCGCGACCCGACCCCGGATAAGCGGACAAAAATGGATGGATGGATGGATGGTATCCACAGTATTCCTACGCCCCATGATGCTTTGCGCGAAATGTGCACACAACTTCCGGTTGACCAGAAACACCGTTTGTTTACATGCGAGTAATACAGTTGAAGACAGTCCAAACTTTGTTGTTTTAGTTCATTAAAAATGTGGGAACACCACTCGTTTCGTTAAAAGAGGAGTGACAAATAAAAAGAAATTACAGATGTAGCAGACAAAATTTAAAACTACATAAATAGCGAACGCGTTTGCTCCGGCCTCTCGGCTAAGGTTTGTTAGCAGCTAACTCGGCTAAAAGTCACAGTCGCGTCTGAGATCTATCGTTTTAAGACAGTAAATCTTCCAAAACTCTCATTAATAAACCCTCCCTGAATAAAAAGATGTTACCTGATCGCGCAGACATAATTTAAAACTACATAAATAGCGAACGCGTTTGCTCCGGCCTCTCGGCTAAGGTTTATTAGCAGCTAACTCGGCTAAAGATACCGGCGCGTCTGAGATCTATCGTTTTAAGACAATAAATCTTCCAAAACTCTCATTAATAAACCCTCCCTGAATAAAAAGATGTTACCTGATCGCGCAGACATAATTTAAAACTACATAAATAGCGAACGCGTTTGCTCCGGCCTCTCGGCTAAGGTTTATTAGCAGCTAACTCGGCTAAAGATACCGGCGCGTCTGAGATCTATCGTTTTAAGACAATAAATCTTCCAAAACTCTCATTAATAAACCCTCCCTGAATAAAAAGATGTTACCTGATCGCGCAGACATAATTTAAAACTACATAAATAGCGAACGTGTTTGCTCCGGCCTCTCGGCTAAGGTTTATTAGCAGCTAACTCGGCTAAAGATACCGGTCGCGCCTGACATACATCATTTTAAGACAGTAAATCATCCAAAACTCTCATTAATAAACCCTCCCTGAATAAAAAGAAATTACAGATGTTACCTGATCGCACAGACACAGCCATAGAGAAGGATGCAGGAACACTCTTTCTTTGTTTTGGGTCCGTGTTGAAAACACTGTTGTTTTAGCCAAAGATTTAGCTTGGTCCGGTTGTTGGTGCAGCCGCGAACAGCACAGCAGGTACCTGAACCCCGGTAGGACATTTCAGTAAACGTTCCGTTTAAACAAAAGCTGTGTTTGCTCCGATAAAATGAATGAAAATAACTTTCAAAAACACCCGCGATCCATACTCCGGTAATGGAATACAGGCACTTCCGGTGTCGGACAGGAAGTACAATGCACATTCGCTTCTACAGAGACACCTCCAAGAATACTGTGGATAAGGGGACTGAAATCAACCTGCTGCTGTAACACCTCTGAGCCACCAAGTGAGGTAGTGACAGAGTTGTAATGAATCACTTTTGAAGGCGTAAGCTTGCCTTGCGGCTTGAGGGTGTGATGTGATGACACAGTTCATGTGACATAGCAGACCGTGGGATTTAGAGCAAAACAATGTCTGACACACATTTTATGTGTGCGGCTCCACTTCAGTGCTGTTGATTTATTCTCCATTTGGTTTACAGTGCTCACTTTTTTGTTACCTCACCCTGTGACCCAGGTTCACATTAAAACAGATTGTGCTGCCTCATAGCATAATTAAAAAAGTTAATCTCTGTATTGTAAATCTCTAGATTGTGGAGCTCCTTGAATGGGAAGTGAAACATCTTTGAAAATCAAAGACTTTCAAAAAGTTTAACCAAAAGAGTTTTAGTTAAACATTTTAGGATCACCGGACCTTGGATGACAGACTTTTCACAAGTATTTTATGTAATTTAATTTATTTATGACACATTATTAGCTTGTACAGCACTGAGACCAGCTATGTTGTATGGTTTCGAGACAGTGGCATTGACATAAAGGAGAAAGAACTAGAAGTGGCAGAAATGAAGATGTTGAGGTTCTCCTTAGGAGAGACAAGGATGATAAGATTAGGAATGAGATAATCATAGGTACAGCACATGTTGAACAACTGGGAGATAAAGTTAGGGAGGCCAGACTGAGATGGTTTGGACATGTCCAGAGGAGGGACAGTGGGTATATTGGTAGAAGGATGTTAGAAATGCAGATGCCAGGAAAAAGACAGAGGAGATATATGCAGTTAGAGAGGACATGGAGGTAGTTAGAGTGAGGACAGAGTGAGACAGAGGAGGATGCCTCGCTGTGGAGACACATGAAGTGGGAGCAGCTGAAAGAAGAAGATGACAATTAATTCTTACAGCATCAAAACAAGTAATAGAATGTCTGAATTATAATTTTTTTCATTTAAGAAATATGACAAAACACTTGAAAGACATATTTCATAAAGTTAGGAGTTAGTTTTCCCAAGCTGCATACTTCAAGCTAATGACATAATGAGACTTAAAAAATACAGGCTAATGAGTGTTCCTGACACCCAGGGAGACATCAGTCTTACTGCAGTGTTATTTTCTATTAAGGAGCTGTACACACAGTCTGAGTGCTCCAGCTTTCAGGAGACCAGCAGGAGCTCCTATAACCTGATTGACTGACTGATCAATTACAGTTCTGCGTGTTTGAAATGATTAATATGAGGAAACTGACTGACAGCCCATGGTTAAAAATACACCCTCCATGCTAACACTGAAACTGGATTCTGCAGCATTTCCCTGCGGAGCATTCAGCTTCACAATTTTCTTGTGCTCTTTTTGAACATCTCAGGTGTATTTGGATTCTGAGCATCATATTCTGGATTTACAAAAGAGCATTAAAAGAGGCAAAACAAAATAAGGATATTTTAATGAGTT
>JBBPBX010077324.1:0-16900 GCA_038048925.1 Garcialebias charrua
TACCTAATTAACTAGTTTGATTCAAAATGGCCGACTCACCTAATTAGTTGGTTTGATTCAAAATGGCCGACTCACCTAATTACCTGGTTTGATTCAAAATGGCCGACTCACCTAATTAGCTGGTTTGATTCAAAATGGCCGACTCACCTAATTAGTTGGTTTGATTCAAAATGGCCGACTCACCTAATTAGCTGGTTTGATTCAAAATGGCCGACTCACCTAAGTAGATTGTTTGATTCAAAATGGCCGACTTACCTAATTAACTAGTTTGATTCAAAATGGCCGACTCACCTAATTAGCTGGTTTGATTCAAAATGGCCGACTCACCTAATTAGCTGGTTTGATTCAAAATGGCCGACTCACCTAATTAGCTGGTTTGATTCAAAATGGCCGACTCACCTAATTAGCTGGTTTGATTCAAAATGGCCGACTCACCTAATTAGCTGGTTTGATTCAAAATGGCCGACTCACCTAATTAGCTGGTTTGATTCAAAATGGCCGACTCACCTAATTAGCTGGTTTGATTCAAAATGGCCGACTCACCTAATTAGCTGGTTTGATTCAAAATGGCCGACTCACCTAATTAGCTGGTTTGATTCAAAATGGCCGACTCACCTAATTAGCTGGTTTGATTCAAAATGGCCGACTCACCTAATTAGCTGGTTTGATTCAAAATGGCCGACTCACCTAATTAACTAGTTTGATTCAAAATGGCCGACTCACCTAATTAGTTGGTTTGATTCAAAATGGCCGACTCACCTAATTAGCTGGTTTGATTCAAAATGGCCGACTCACCTAAGTAGATTGTTTGATTCAAAATGGCCGACTTACCTAATTAACTAGTTTGATTCAAAATGGCCGACTCACCTAATTAGTTGGTTTGATTCAAAATGGCCGACTCACCTAATTAGCTGGTTTGATTCAAAATGGCCGACTCACCTAATTAGCTGGTTTGATTCAAAATGGCCGACTCACCTAATTAGCTGGTTTGATTCAAAATGGCCGACTCACCTAATTAGCTGGTTTGATTCAAAATGGCCGACTCACCTAATTAGCTGGTTTGATTCAAAATGGCCGACTCACCTAATTACCTGGTTTGATTCAAAATGGCCGACTCACCTAATTAACTAGTTTGATTCAAAATGGCCGACTCACCTAATTAGCTAGTTTGATTCAAAATGGCCGACTCACCTAATTAGCTAGTTTGATTCAAAATGGCCGACTCACCTAATTAGCTAGTTTGATTCAAAATGGCCGACTCACCTAATTAGCTAGTTTGATTCAAAATGGCCGACTCACCTAATTAGCTAGTTTGATTCAAAATGGCCGACTCACCTAATTAGCTAGTTTCATTCAAAATGGCCGACTCACCTAATAAGCTAGTTTCATTCAAAATGGCAGACTCACCTAATTAGCTAATTTGATTCAAAATGGCCGACTCAACTAATTAGCTAGTTTGATTCAAAATGGCCGATTCACCTAATTAGCTAGTTTGATTCAAAATGGCCGACTCACCTAATTAGCTAGTTTGATTCAAAATGGCCGACTCACCTAATTAGCTAGTTTGATTCAAAATGGCCGACTCACCTAATTAGCTAGTTTGATTCAAAATGGCCGACTCACCTAATTAGCTAGTTTGATTCAAAATGGCCGACTCACCTAATTAGCTAGTTTCATCCAAAATGGCCGTCTCATCTAATTAGCTTGTGTATTGAACCTGCCTTGTATATTGCCTTGTATATTGAACCAAGATGGCGCCCTGATTCAAAATGGCCGCCTCACCTAATGAGCTTGGTTGATTCAAAATGGCCGCCTCACCTAATTAGCTACTTTGATTCAAAATGGCCGACTCACCTAATTAGCTAGTTTGATTCAAAATGGCCGTCTCACCTAAGTAGCTTGTGTATTGAACCTGCCCTGTATATTGCCTTGTATATTGAACCAAGATGGCGCCCTGATTCAAAATGGCCGCCTCACCTAATGAGCTTGGTTGATTCAAAATGGCCACCTCAACTAATTATCTAATTTCATCCAAAATGGCCGCCTCATCTAATTAGCTTGTGTATTGAACCTACCTTGTATATTGCCTTGTATATTGAACCAAGATGGCGCCCTGATTCAAAATGGCCGCCTCACCTAATGAGCTTGGTTGATTCAAAATGGCCGACTCACCTAATTAGCTAGTTCTATTCAAAATGGCCGACTCACCTAACTAGCTTGTGTATTGAACCTGCCTTGTATATTGCCTTGTATATTGAACCAAAATGGCGCCCTATGTAACTCAGTTTCTCTGAAAAGTTAAGTCCCATTCATTTCCTATGGGAAATTTACGATTTTTGTTAGCAAAATATTTCGCGATGGTAACTCCGATTGCTTAGAAAAGTAATAGCACACATCTCGGAGTCGGGCCGGTCGTTTTGATATAACTTATGTGGGGGTGCACGTTACGGTACGAGCCGCATTAATGTTGATGGATGAATAATAAATAATAAAAAATAAAGAAACCCTTATTGGTGGAGAACAATAGGTTGCTGCCAAGCATTTACAATGCATTGGCAGCCCCCAACTAGAAAGTTCCTGGAGAAACTTCGAAGGGGGCTGCCAGGCTACTGCCCGCTAGCAACCATCCTGAATACAAATGGCTCCAAATGTTCATAGCATACATCACAGAGCTAAATTAAAGTCTTGAAATGATAGTAAAAGGTGTTTGGGTTCACTTTCAGCTAACATTACACCAAATTTCAGCTAAATAGCATTAAAAATGGCCGAATTATGGTGTTTTTTATCTTTTAGATAAGGCGGCCATCTTGGATTTTTTAATTTTTAATCAGGGTTTATTAGAGCTCATTCTCAGCTACTAAGTTGCCCAAGTTTTGTCTCAATAGCTCTAAAAATGGCCGAGTTATGGCATTTTTTGTCATTTAGCTATGGCGGCCATCTTGGATTTTTATTTTTGTTTTTTGTACGTGATAGAGAATGTCGTCAGCTACAACATCACCAAATTTCAGCTCTCTATGTATAAAGATGGCCGAGTTATGACATTTTTTCTTCTTAGCTATGGCGGCCATCTTGGATTTTTATTTTTGGTTTTGGTAATTGATAGAGGATGTCTTCAGCTACAATCTCACCAAATTTCAGCTCTCTATGTATAAAGATGGTCGAGTTAAAGCCATTTGAATGTAGCTATGGCGGCCATCTTGGATTTTTATTTTTGGTTTCCGTACGTGATAGAGGATGTCTTCAGCTACACCCTCACCAAATTTCAGCTCTCTATGTATAAAGATGGCCGAGTTATAGCCATTTGAAAGTAGCTATGGCGGCCATCTTGGATTTTTGATTTTGATATGGAATATGATAGGAAACATTGTCAGCTATCACCATACCAAGTTTCAGCTCAATATCACTAAAATTGACCATTTTACAGTATTTTGACTTTTTTGCGTTGTCGGCCATCTTGGAAATTGGATTTTCAATTGAAATTTATTAGGGATCATTGTCAGCTACCCATTTGCCAAATATAAGTTCCATATATCCATCAAAATGGCCGCTTCACCTAATTTGCTTGTTCAAATGGCCGCTTCACCTAATTTGCTTGTTTAATTCAAAATGGCCGACTCACCTAATTAGTTGGTTTGATTCAAAATGGCCGACTCACCTAATTAGCTGGTTTGATTCAAAATGGCCGACTCACCTAATTAGCTGGTTTGATTCAAAATGGCCGACTCACCTAATTAACTAGTTTGATTCAAAATGGCCGACTCACCTAATTAGCTGGTTTGATTCAAAATGGCCGACTCACCTAATTAGCTAGTTTGATTCAAAATGGCCGACTCACCTAATTAGCTAGTTTGATTCAAAATGGCCGACTCACCTAATTAGCTAGTTTGATTCAAAATGGCCGACTCACCTAATTAGCTAGTTTGATTCAAAATGGCCGACTCACCTAATTAGCTAGTTTCATTCAAAATGGCCGACTCACCTAATAAGCTAGTTTCATTCAAAATGGCAGACTCACCTAATTAGCTAATTTGATTCAAAATGGCCGACTCAACTAATTAGCTAGTTTGATTCAAAATGGCCGATTCACCTAATTAGCTAGTTTGATTCAAAATGGCCGACTCACCTAATTAGCTAGTTTGATTCAAAATGGCCGACTCACCTAATTAGCTAGTTTGATTCAAAATGGCCGACTCACCTAATTAGCTAGTTTGATTCAAAATGGCCGACTCACCTAATTAGCTAGTTTGATTCAAAATGGCCGACTCACCTAATTAGCTAGTTTGATTCAAAATGGCCGACTCACCTAATTAGCTAGTTTGATTCAAAATGGCCGACTCACCTAATTAGCTAGTTTGATTCAAAATGGCCGACTCACCTAATTAGCTAGTTTGATTCAAAATGGCCGACTCACCTAATTAGCTAGTTTGATTCAAAATGGCCGACTCACCTAATTAGCTAGTTTGATTCAAAATGGCCGACTCACCTAATTAGCTAGTTTGATTCAAAATGGCCGACTCACCTAATTAGCTAGTTTGATTCAAAATGGCCGACTCACCTAATTAGCTAGTTTGATTCAAAATGGCCGACTCACTAATTAGCTAGTTTGATTCAAAATGCCCGACTCACCTACTTAGCTAGTTTGATTCAAAATGGCAGACTCACCTAATTATCTAGTTTGATTCAAAATGGCCGACTCACCTAATTAGCTAGTTTGATTCAAAATGGCCGACTTCCCTAATTAGCTAGTTTGAATCAAAATGGCCGACTCATCTAATAAGCTAGTTTGATTCAAAATGCCCGACTCACCTACTTAGCTAGTTTGATTCAAAATGGCAGACTCACCTAATTATCTAGTTTGATTCAAAATGGCCGACTCACCTAATTAGCTAGTTTGATTCAAAATGGCCGACTTCCCTAATTAGCTAGTTTGATTCAAAATGGCCGACTCATCTAATTAGCTAGTTTGATTCAAAATGGCCGACTCACCTACTTAGCTAGTTTGATTCAAAATGGCAGACTCACCTAATTATCTAGTTTGATTCAAAATGGCCGACTCACCTAATTAGCTAGTTTGATTCAAAATGGCCGACTTCCCTAATTAGCTAGTTTGAATCAAAATGGCCGACTCATCTAATTAGCTAGTTTGATTCAAAATGGCCGACTCACCTAATGAACTTGTGTATTGAACCTGCCTTGTATATTGGCCGACTAAACTAAGTAGCTAGTTTGATTCAAAATGGCCGACTCACCTAATTAGCTCCACTGTTGTGTCGTCCGCAAACTTGATGAAGTGGTTGGAGCTGTACGATGGTGTGCAGTCGTGTGTTAGCAGGGTGAATAGAAGGGGGCTCAGCACACATCCTTGTGGGGCCCCTGTGTTCAATGTGATGGTGCTAGATGTGTTACTCCCGATCCGTACTGTCTGTGGTCTCCCGGTCAGGAAGTCTAGCAGCCAGTTACACATTGAGGTGTTCAGCCCCAGACTGTCCAGTTTATGGATGAGCTGTTGGGGGATGATGGTGTTGAATGCCGAGCTGAAGTCGATGAACAGCATTCTAACATAAGAGTCCTTCGTGTCCAGATGTGTGAGAGCTGTGTGGAGGGCAGAGGAGATGGCATCGTCGGTTGAGCGATTAGGTCGGTATGCAAATTGGAAGGGATCCAGGGAGGCAGGGAGGACAGATGTGATGCTTTTCATGACTAGCCGTTCAAAGCACACTGCACTAAAACCATAGATATACGGAAGGATCTGTGTTCGGATATTCCCGGAAATGGACCGCAATGATCCTTAAAAAATCCCAAAATCTGGATACTTATCTTCGGCAGATCCAAAATAAATGTGGCTGTTATTCGTCAAGGGTCTGCCAAAGATAAGTATCCGGATTTTGGGATTTTGGGATTTTTTAAGGATCATTGCGGTCCATTTCCGGGAATATCTGGAAATATAAGTATACGTATATGTGAAGGATACGGAGATATACGACAAAAGATCCTACCGTATATCTATGGTTTTAGTGCAGTGGCACTTCATCAGGATGGGAGTGAGTGCTACTGGGCGATAGTCATTGAGGCATGCGGGCGTTGCCTTCTTTGGGACAGGGATGATGGTGGTGGCTTTGAAACAGGTGGGGACGATGGCCTGGCTTAGTGAGATGTTAAAGATGTCCGTGAAGACCGCTGCGAGTTCCCTTGCACAGTCTTTCAGCACACGACCAGGTATGTTGTCAGGACCAGAGGCCTTCCGGGCGTTAATCTTGATGAATGAACGCCTTACGCTGTCTGAGGACAGCGCCAGCACCTGGCCATCAGGAGAGGGGGGGAATTTATGTGCAGGTGTGCTGTTACTTGTCTCAAACCGAGCAAGGGTAGCCGAGTAGGCTACCCTAGTTTAAACTAGAGAGCCGGTGTGATGAGAGGGGTAGCATGGGCAGTGTGGATAATACCCTCACAAGTACATTAGATGCACACCCTGTTAACCGAATGTTGTAATGTTTCACCTGAAGACAGTGAAGTGGTTTTCTTGGGGTCACAAAGAGTTCAGAGGGCTAGTGATTTGTTTTATGCCTCAGTTTCAGTGAGTGAACAATCTACACTGAGGGGTATGTTGGACTCTGGGAGTATGTCATGCACATTGAGTGTGGAGGCGGAGAACAAGCTAAGAGCCGCGGGTGTTGATTTGATCCCTCTTGCAGTCCCAGAGAATGTGGTGCTCGTTGGGTGTGGTAGCCTTCTCACGCAGCCTCGATGTATCTATGAGTTGAACATTGAGATCTATGGTTTCAAATTTATAGTACCAACATTTTTGATACCTGGCCAACATGATGAATTCATCATTGGTAGCCCCTTATTCAAAAAATGAAAACTGATCCGGGGTCCTGGGAACTCGTTACATCAAACACTGCAAACCTAGAGTGTGAAGAATTTTTGCAGCTGCTGAGTTGTGTTTCTCTACTTGCCAAGATCGGAACAGTCAGGCTTAGACAGGATGTCACCCTCCTTCCTCATCGGGAGTATGTGGTCTGGGGAAAGCTTCCGTCCACTGCACCCCTGTCATTAGGGGGCACTATGGTCGTGGAGCCGTCATCTGCTCGTTCCACTCAAAAAACATTTTGGTGGGTCGTGTAGTAACACCCATGTGAGGGGGATCATTGGGTCCTTATGAAGGTTCTCAACCCTACAAACAAATCTCTGGTACTGCGCCGCAATGCTAAAATCGCTGATGTCTTCCCATGTGTTGCTGTGGAGGACTTTGCGTTCAGTCAGGGGAGATCTGAAGTGTATTGCAATCATTCTGCAGTTGCAACAAGCTCATCACATCACAGTGCTGATCCATTGCAGATGCTGAGAGACTGTGGTCTACATGACATCAACATAGAGAGCTGTGAGGTATCAGGTGAGTCTAAAAGAAGGCTAGCTGAACTTGTGATTTCTTACCAGGATGTGTTCTCCAAGGGAAAACTGGATTGTGGTAAGGCTAGGGATTTTGTCCATCGCATTCACTTGACTGATGACAAGCCATTTCGCTTGCCTTATCGACACATCCCACCAGTACATTATCAGCAGTTGAGGGAGGTCTTGTCTGAGATGAAGATGAAAGGCATCATAAGGAAGTATGTTAGTGAATATGCTTCCCTGCTTGTTATGGTGTAGAAAAAGTCCAGGGACATGAGGATATGTACTGACTTCCACTGGCTTAATGCTAAGACTGTTAAGGATGCTTATCCATTACTCCATCAGTCTGACTGCCTTGCTGCTCTTGGTGGGAATGCTCTTTTCAGCACCATGGACTTGACCTCTGGGTTCTACAACATCCCTCTCCATGAGTCTGACAAACATTATACAGCTTTTACCACACCACTTGGACTTTATGAGTACAACCGTCTCCCACAAGGTCTAGGCAACAGCCCAGCTTCCTTCATGAGAATGATGCTTAATGTTTTTGGTGACTTGAACTTTTCCAGCCTCCTCTGTTATCTAGACGACCTGTTGGTGTTTGCACCTTCTGAGGAGGAATCGTTAGAGGCTGGAGATTGTTTTCTGTCGCCTGAGAGCTAACAACTTGAAGCTGGCCCAGAAAAAATATCACTTTCTCAGGTGGTCTGTGAGGTTCTTGGGCCATGTTGTGGAGGCTGGTGGTGTTTCTGTTGACCTGGGGCCTCATGTATCAACGGTACGTACGCACAAAAACCTTACGTACGCCATTTTCCACGCAAAACTCTGTATGTATCAAAACAGAACTGAACGTGGAAATGTGCGTAGCCCCACGCCAACTCCAGGGCTGGCGTACGCACGTTTCTGTGGTTTTGGTTCCATTGGCGATACTTAGAGGTGATTCTGAGAAACTGTTCATGATGTGAAAATCATTATTGTTCACACCAAACACACATGATTAACAATTATAACATCCACACAAACTAACACGGCCAGTAGGACGGACATCAGCTACTGGCAGGTGGGGTGTGCTGGATGTACCCGTGGTGCCAGACGTTCCAGGGACCCTGGAGGAGCATCCAAAGTCTGAGGCAGCAGACTGCGTCTCTTCTTTTTCATTCTCTGATGGCAAAATAAAATGTGTACATGTAAAAAATATATATATAAATAAATCCCATGACTGAAGACTTTATTCTTATATTCACCAGTATGAAAACAAGATATTTTATGGCATTTAGAATTAACACTGACTTATTTACTTACTTTGTGTACAATCCGAATCCCCCACATGCGGAGCCACTACACCTGTGAGGGCCGTGTCACCCACAATACTGGCAACCCTCTGGTCAAATGGAGTGATGTCGTCATCTCCTGTCCCCCCGCCTGTTTTCGTCACACTCTGGCGATGGGCAGCTGTCCTCCGTTTCACATCCACCTTAATATCTGACCACTTTTTTTTTAGTTCTGCCGGTGTTCGCTGCTCTGACCCCACAGCATTTACAGCTTCACACAGGCTGTCCCACTCACGCCTTTTGCGCTTAGCTGTAACGCCAGAGGACAGCGTGCCAAACAAAACTTTTTTCCGTGCCTCTACCTCACTCAGAAGTGTCTCCAGTTCACAGTCCGTGAAGTTCCTCTTTTTTCCACGTTTCGACATGATTTGCAATAGAGCAAAGACGACATTCCTCTGGTGCAGGGCATATTTAAATGAATTTGCATATTTATATGGAGGCGTGTCAAAGGCGGAGTCGGACACTCTCTCATGTGCGCTCAATTCCACGTTGATTGTGATGTACAAAAGCAATGTGCGTGGATTCTGGCGTACGCACAGTTTGATACATCTGGATTTTTTTGTGCGTACACCGTTTTCTGGATTTGACCGTATGTCACATTTCAGTAAGAAGTCCACGCAAGTCTTTGGTCATGAGGCCCCAGGAGAATTTAAAAGTCATCTCTAGTTTTGACAAAAAGGACCTCATGAAGGAGGATGGCTACACTCCGTGCCAGAAGAAGGAGATGTCGTTCTTGGGCATGGTGCTATTCTATAAGCACTTTATTCCAGCTTGTTCCCTCATTGCAAAGCCGCTTTACGCCCTAACCGCAGGTCAGAAATGTAAAGTGAGGGGCAAAGGGCATGGGAAAGCTGGATTTTTTTGTGTCCTGACTCCCCAGGACTGGACTCCAGCTTGTGAGAAAGAGTTTGGAGACCTTAAAGCTGCACTCCTCGATTGTGTGGTGCTAGCATGTCCTGATTTTGAGAGGTCATTTATATTTATGCTCTCAACCGATCCTTCATTGGATGGGCTCGGTGCTGTTTTGTTGCAGGTCCCGGCTGATGGAGAGATTGCTAGAGCTGTTGCTTTTGCTAGCAAGTCTCTCAGCCACAGTCAGGCCAACTATCCTGCACACAGGCTCGAGTTCCTGGCCTTAAATGTGGGCTGTGTGTGATAAGTTCAGCCACTTGTTGAAGGGTCACAGGGTTACTGTGTGGACGTATAATAATCCTCTCGCATATATCCTGACCAAGCCCAATGGATGCCTGTGAACAGCGCTGGGTCTCTAAGCTTGCCTCGTACACCTTTGAGATCAGGTATGTTCCAGGGAGACAGAATGTGGTGGCAGATGCCCTGAGCAGAGCCCCTTTTGTGAAGACCTTGGCTGATTGCCTTCTGTCAGAGCCTTGTCAGGAACTTTTGGAGCAAGTTTGTGAGCTTCCTGAACATGCTGTGCAGGATGTTTTTCGTTTGACCTGTCGGCTTCAATCGGTGGACAGCTCTTCATTACAGCTGACACATCCATGACCTGTGACGAGGTCTCTTCTCTTTTGTCATCTGTCTGCAGTGGGGATGCTGGTCAGGCTCAACATGCATTATCTTTAGCTGACCATCTGCACATGATAATCCCACACACCACAGATCCATCAACAGCTCTTTGTCTATCTGACCTCGTCTCTCACCAGAAAAACGACCCCGTTTCCAGAGTTGTCTTCTATGTTGAGCGGGGACGCCGTCCGTCCAGGAGAGAATACTTTGGTGAAAACCAACTGGCTTTAAAAGTTCTGAAGGAATGGGACAAACTAACATTGCTGGATGGTGTCCTTTACCGTGTCAAAAAAGACCCACTGACAAAAGGTAAACGATTCCAGTTTGTGGTCCCTGATGCTTTGAAGTCTGTGGTTTTGACCGGTGTCCATGATAATGCAGGTCATCAAGGCTAGCCACAAACATTCTCCTTGGCTCGCCATAGCTTCTTTTGGCATGACATGGAGAGAGATGTGCGAGATTTTTTGAGAAAGTGTCCTAGATGTGTCCTTAGTAAAACCCCAGAGCCTGCTGTGAGAGCCTCTCTGTAGAACATCAGAACCAGTGTTCCGATGGAGCTGGTGTGCATTGATTTCTGGTCGGCTGAGGACAGCAACAACAAGTCTATGGATGTTCTGGTGATCACAGATCACTTCACAAAGTTAGCACATGCTTTCTCGTGTCAGGATCAAATTGCTAAAAGAGTTGCAAAGAATTTATGGGATAGGTTTTTCTGTGTTTATGGCTTCCCTTAGCGCACTCACTCGGATCAGGGTGCAAATTTTGAGAGTGAGCTGTTGGCTTAGCTTTTGGAGCTGAGTTGTGTCAGTAAATTGCACACCTCACCCTACCACCCAATGGCTAACGGGACTGCAGAGAGATTCAATCGCACCCTGGGCAATATGTTGAGATCTCTTCCTCCACGTTTGAAAGACAAATGGCCTCAGATGATCCAGTCTCTGATTTTTGCTTACAATTGCACAGTTCATGAGACCACTGGCTTTGCACCGTTCTATCTGATGTTTGGGAGGATTCCCAGGCTGCTTGTTGACCTTGTTTTTCGGAACGTTCTTCACGATGATGTCATTTGCGACTACCACTTGTAAGGATTGGGGGGGGGGGGTCAGTATTAAACTGACACCCTTTACCTTAATTATTTACTTATTCAGATTGAATAGTAATTTACGGATTCTTTTCTTTTTCAGTTTACCCAATATTTCTGTGATCAGTTATGATAGACAAATAAACCATGAAGTGACCATGAGTAGTTGATTTTAGTTGGTATGCCAGGAGACACTACCCTTTATTTAAAATAAATCAACTAAAATTAACACCATTACACTTGATTGACGGATTTCACTTTCTTGCAATTTAACACGCATCAGAATGTAACACAACGGACTTCAGTAATGAGTTGACATATTACTTTTTTATCTGTGGCTCTTAGCTTAATGTAGTTTCCAGCTTAGAATGAAGGGGGAAGGAAATAGGAGGAATAAAAGAGGTTGGATAGATTTTAAGAGGAATTTATCTATTTTGAGTTTAACCAGAGATAACACTTTTCCATACGAAAACCAGCTCGACTCCAGTGCACGTTCCATTAAACATCAGCAACTCTATCTGTTAAGACGTCCGTCTCGGTTGATAGAGTTGAGAAACAGTTTAGCTTCACAGGTTCTGGGCCCGTGAAGTCCGGTCATACCTCGGCGTGTTTATGGATTTGACGTGTTGTGAGGCCTGCTTTCTCCGTCAAAGACAGTGGCAGCTTCTGGGTTAGTTTTAAAATAAAGCATTCCTCAAGAAAGTTCTAGAGCTTTTGCGCGTTGAACTGGATGGAGACGTCCATCAGTTCCAACTGATAAGTCAGTCTTTGGCTCTTGACCAAACTTAATCAGCTGACAAGAGAGCTTTCAGGTCTCGCTGTCTTTTTCACTCTGAAGCGTTCCGGGAAGCAAAACGCTTTTACTAAAAATGTTGAGACCAGAAGAATTCAGTCTTCTCATTGGTTGTGGCCAAGAGGAGACAGTGATAACGTGAAACTTTAGACTTCGAGGTCAACAAAGAGTTTGTTTAGAAAACAAAGAGGACTGTTTTAGGAAAGGTGTCTGCAAGTGAAGGCATACAGACGCTCATGAGAGTTTTAGCTGTTTCTCATCTTAAAACAAAACTGAACAAGTCAGTTTAACATATCATTCAACTCTTACACCATTATATGGTCAAGTAACACAGTAATGCTTCACATTAAAGACAGAATTTGTCAAAATACAAACTTGGTTTAAAATCAATAAATTATCATTAAATCTAGAAAAAACCAATTACATGATATTCAGTAATAAAAAGAAAACTGTTGATGTTCCACTCAAAATTGAGGGTGTTGAGATTTGTAGAGTGAGTGAGGTGAAGTTTTTGGGTGTTATTATTGATGACAAACTGACATGGAAACAACACATAAATTCTGTAAGAATAAAAATAGCTAAATCGATTGCAGTACTGTACAAAGTCAGAGACTTATTGAATGATAAAGCTCTGTATTTGTTGTATAACACAATCATTGTTCCACACTTAATCTATTGTATTGATGTTTGGGGGAAAGCGTGTAAAACAATCACAAAGCCTATTTTTGTATTACAGAAAAGAGCTGTAAGAATTATCACTAGAAAACATTACCGTCATCCATCAAGTACATTATTTTATCAACTGAAGTTATTGAAGTTCCATGATTTGGTAGATTATAATATTTGATTAGTTATGTACAGGTGGTCCCCGACTTACGAGCGAGTTCCGTACTTATGAGTTGCTCGTAAACCGAAAATTCGTACATCGGAATTGCCCGCAGTGGCTATCTCGTAAAACCGGAACTTTGCTCGCAAATAGAAAAAAGACGCTAGCACTGCAGCGCACACCCGTTTATCAACATGAGACTGAACAAGCGTACATACTGATCCTTAAACATGCACAACACTTTATTTACAAGCAGTTAGCTAGCACATTACACCACGCATTCATCTATAAACACATACCTGTACAGTTTTTTCTGTACAACAGTGCTTTTCTCCGCCTTTTGTTTTCACACGACAGACACGTCGTCTCTCGCCCCCCCTCCGCGCGCTCTATGTGCAGTCAAAGTGCAGTGCAACTGTCTAGTCCAGACAGAAAGGACTGTTAGTATCCTAACTTCATACAGAAAAAGTTTTAATAACTTACCGAAAGCCGTCTGCTTGCGCCGCCTTCAGCTGCATCTGTTAGCATTAGCACCCCCGAATCCGCAGCTCCGGGCAGTCCGGTTTATCTGCATCTCCAAAAATGCTGTCGGCTTTGTTATTCCAAGTTAGCTCGTTGTCCCCCGATGTCTTCGGCTTCCAGTCCGACATCGAGGCGAGCTCCAGGGACCTCTGATCGCACAAAGCCGGCTGTCTGCTGCAGGTCTGGTGCTGGGTCCGGTTTAGCATGTTAGCCTTAGCTCATACCATGAGCTGCTGGTCTCGCGCGGTGTGTGGGAGCGCTCGGCGGAGCGATCGCGGCTGCTGCTCCAGTCCTGAGACATTCACAGAGTTCAAGGAGTGTTTCCAGTTAATTTATCCGTATGAGGCATCCTCTTATGGGAGAAACAGTCTTCCAAAGCCAGCTGCCGAGTGCCGAGACATGAACTAATGAATGTAAAATGGCGGCTCCGCCATTTTACATTCATTAGTTCCAGTCTGGCAGTACCGAAATACCAGTTCATTCATTAGTTCCAGTCTCGGCAGTACCGGAAATACCGCCTCCGCCGTGGAGGCGGTATTTCCGGTTCCTGGTTCCCGCAGGAAGTTGTTCAAAAAAGCACGACATTATTTTAAAAAAAATGATAATAATGATACTTTCCGTATTTATAAAGCCATTTAAAACATTCACAGCTGCAACAAAATGCTGTACACATGAAATTAAGAACATTTAAACCTCCCCAAAAAAAATTTTTTTTCATTTTTTTTTTCATATTTTTATTAATTCTGATAATCTGGTAAAGTCGAACGCTCGTAGGTCAGGGCGCTCGTAAGTCAGGGACCACCTGTATAGGGCTCAGAATAACGCTTTACCTTTAAATATCCAAATGCATTTTGTTAAAAGACAAAGTTGTTAGGGCCTTAAGGGAACAGAGATGTTTGTAAAACCACAATTCAGAACAAGTTTGAAGGGACGTTCTACCTCAATCCAGGGAATTGGATTATGGAATGGCTTGTAGTTAAAAATGCCAAGTCAATGTTTACATTTAAGAAAATGATCAAAATGAATTTGTTAAAAATATATTCATTCATTCATTCATTCAACCTTTATTTATACAGGCTAGCCTCGTTGAGTCACGGGGACTCATTTACAAGAGGGACCTGTCTCACTCACACCAAACAACCATCCACTCTCCACTCACACCAAACAACCATCCAACACTCACACCTAGGGTCAATTTAGAGTCACCAATCAGCCTAACAAGCATGTTTTTTGGTCTGTGGGAGGAAACCGGAGTACCCGGAGGAAACCCACGCATGCACGGGGAGAACATGCAAACTCCACCCAGAAAGGCCCCGGACCGGGATTTGAACCGGCAACCTTCTCGCTGAGAGGCAGCAGCTCTACCAGTTGTGCCACCGTGCTGCCCATATATGAAATGATGTAATGTGTATTGTATTAGTTAGAAAATTAGAAAGAGTTAGTCATTTTGTACTGTTGGTGGAAGATTATTATTGTTTAATCTGATTGTTTGAAAAAAGGGGCAGATATAAGATTTATTCTTCTTTCTGCTACCTTTCATTTGTTTATATTTTGTACGTTATCATTTATGGGATTGTCTTGTATTGTGTTTCTTTTGTAAAAACAAAATGAACAAATTTAATAAACATAAACAATTAAAGAACAACACAGCATAATAGCACATATCACGAAAATGACAAAATGTTATTCTTTTGATTACATTAGAATAAAATTAAAGAAGCCAATATAGGTAGTCCCCGACTTACGAGCGAGTTCCGTTACAACGAGGCGCTCGTAAAGCGAAAATTCGTAACTTGGAACGGCCGCCACGTGTCTCGTAAGTCCGGAATTTCGCTCGTAAGTTGGAACGGTTTTGCTAGCGCGACTACAAACACCCCCTCCCTGGGCTGCCACCTTACCGTGGTGGAGGGGTTTGAGTGTCTCAATGATCCTAGGAGCTATGCTGTCAGGGGCTTCATGCCCCTAGAAGGGTCACCCAAGGCAGACAGGTCCTAGGTGAGGGATCAGACAAAGTGCAGCCCAAAAACCCCTATGATGAGTACAATTAATGGACTAAGTTTTCCCTCGCCCGGACGCGGGTCACCGGGGCCCCACTCTGGAGCCAGGCCCGGAGGTGGGGCACGCTGGCGAGCGCCTGGTGGCCGGGCTTTTACCCATGGAGCCCGGCCGGGCACAGCCCGAAGAGGAGACGTGGGTCCCCCTTCCCATGGGCTCACCACCTGTGGGAGGGGCCAAAGGGGTCGGGTGCAATGTGAGATGGGTGGCGGCCGAGGGCGGGGACCCTGGCGGTCTGATCCTCGGCTACAGAAGCTGGCCATTGGGACATGGAATGTCACCTCTCTGGTGGGGAAGGAGCCTGAGCTAGTGTGTGAGGTTGAGAGGTTCCGACTAGAAATAGTCGGACTCACCTCAACGCATGGCTCTGGCTCTGGAACCAGTTTCCTTGAGAGGGGTTGGACACTCTTCCACTCTGGAGTTGCCCCTGGTGAGAGGCGCCGAGCAGGAGTGGGCATACTGGTTGCCCCCCATCTTGGTGCCTGTACGTTGGGGTTCACCCCGGTGAACGAGAGGGTAGCCTCCCTTCGCCTACGTGTGGGGGGACGGGCTCTGACTGTTGTTTGTGCCTATGCACCAAACGGCAGCTCAGACTACCCACCCTTTTTGGAGTCCTTGGAGGGGGTATTGGAGAGTGCGCCTCCTGGGGACTCCCTTGTTCTACTGGGGGACTTCAACGCTCACGTGGGCAATGACAGTGAGACCTGGAGGGGTGTGGTTGGGAGGAACGGCCCCCCTGATCTGAACCAGAGTGGTGTTCTGTTATTGGACTTCTGTGCTCGTCATGGATTGTCCATAACGAACACCATGTTTAAGCATAAGGGTGTCCATATGTGCTCTTGGCACCAGGACACCCTAGGTCGCAGTTCGATGATCGACTTTGTTGTCGTCTCATCTGATCTGCGGCCGCATGTCTTGGACACTCGGGTGAGGAGAGGGGCGGAGCTGTCTACTGACCACTACCTGGTGGTGAGTTGGCTCCGATGGTGGGGGAGGATGCCGGTCAGACCTGGCAGACCCAAACGTATCGTGAGGGTCTGCTGGGAACGTCTGGCAGAGTCTCCCGTAAGACGGAGCTTTAACTCCCACCTCCGGGAGAGCTTTGAACACGTTCCGAGGGAGGCGGGGGACATGGAGTCCGAGTGGGCCGTGTTCCGCGCCTCTATTGTCGAGGCAGCTTATCGGAGCTGTGGCCGCAAGGTTGTTGGTGCCTGTCGAGGTGGCAACCCTCGAACCCGGTGGTGGACACCGGCAGTGAGGGATGCTGTCAGGCTGAAGAAGGAGTCCTATTGGGCCTTTTTGGCTTGTGGGACCCCGGAAGCAGCTGATAGGTACCGGCAGTCCAAGCGGCATGCGGCTCGGGTGGTTGC
>JBBPBX010077325.1:5006-16900 GCA_038048925.1 Garcialebias charrua
CATCCATTTGTGTGTGGTTGTTATATATGAGTGCATGAGAGCATGCATAAGTGAATAAGGTTCCTCCAATAGAACATTTAGTAGCGAATGTGAAGCATCAGAGATCTGTCCCTCCAAAGCCCGAGACAGACGAAAGGGCGATCAGAGCCCAAGACCCCAGGAAGGACCCCGAGCCCAGAGTCCCCAGGACCACCCGAACAGGACGAGCCACTCGTCCACTCCCCAGATCCGACCAAGGGGAAGAACCGGACGAACCCCACCAGGGACCACACACAATGACCCCCCGGGGTCAACAGCGACAAATACACAGGCCCCCGCCGGAGCCCGCTGCACCGATGTAGCCCCAGGGCCGGTCGCCGATGCTCGGGCACCGGGGACGCCCACCCCTCAGGTCCAGACCCGACAGGACCAGAGGACCCGAGCCCCACCAGGCAGCCACCAGGCCGAGCCGACATACGCCCAAGCGCCCAGCCCCAGATAGTGAGGGTCCCAAGCACGCCCGCGGGCAGAGGAACACCCACCAGGGGGCCACGTGGCAGGAGTGCGACACTAGGTAGCCTCAGAAGTATCAGAGAGGGGGCAGTCCAAGTCCCAGCCTGACACTTAAACATTCATACACAGATACACTCATTCAGACCCACCCTCATCCTCACCCTCAGACATAGAAAGACAAACAGTAACGACACGCTCCATTCATAATCCCGATGCACACTCTATACCCCCCAGGTCCAAGACATGTACCTGCTCCCTACTGCTTAATGACATTTAACTCTGCATGTCATCCCTGGAATTCTGACACACAAAATCACAAGTCCAAGTGTGAACTGTGTCACAGAGTAAACACAATAAAAACATGTATTATCTGCAGTATTGTTCATTAAAGCTGGGGTATGTAAGATTGTAATGTAGTCTGTAACTTTTCAAACAATATATTTTTAACATATTTCTTCACTCTGTCACTATCTACTGACAAACTGATGTTAGACAAAGTAATCTCTGAAAAAAACTATAGTCCCCTTGCTTCTCTATCAGCATTTATAAAAACACTAAAAACACAGAGTGACCAGGACAATGACAGCCAATAAAAACAGAGTTTGTAACCAGCCAATTAAAAACAGAGCTTGAATTTGAATCAGCCAATAAAAACAGAGCTTGAATTTGAATCTCAGCAGAGCCTCCCCCTCAGAGCCATTTGGGGGAGGGATCAGAATGCTTTGCCTGTTGAAAATTTTTCTAAGTTCTGCACTCTGCAGAAAGTTACACATAGCACCTTTAAGGAAATATTGCAGAACTAAGGCTTGTTTCATGAAAAAGGAGGAAGAAGGAGCCGGTGAGCTTTAAACTATATTGTATTTGGAGCTGTGGACTAACAAGTCAAAAATGTTTATATTCAGGTTAAAAATGTAATTTGTTAAACTTGTGACAAAGTTCAAATTGCAAATGATATATGTTAAAGGGCAGTTAAAGTGTGTATTATTATGAAAGGTGGAAGCTAAAAGTAATTTGTTAAATGTGATTTTGTACATTTAAGGGAGCTTAGAGCTGCCAAAGTGTATCACTGGGGAACTAAACTAAACTAAAGTTTATCACTGAAAAACATTTAAAATATGTTCAATTGTATTTGGGTGTCACATATGTGGATGTGTTATACTTAATTTCAAGGGTAAATTTTAGTTTGAAAAGAATTTAATTTTAGGAATATGTTAATTGATGTAGGCTTATTGAGTTAAAATTTCTTAAACTATTTTCTTGTTTGTACTCTTAGGTTTTTCACCTGTTTTGACCTCAACAAACTTTCAAAATAAAAGAAAAGAAAGGATTGATTCTTGGTAATTGAGTGAAGTCCAGTCCAAAATCTTCTAAAGCAAGCTACCCTTTCAAGTGGGGGGAAACTGCAGATTAAAAACTGAAAACCACTTGACAGTAGTACATGCAACAAACCACACAGTGATGCAGCTGGTCAGGACACTTTCTATGGCACCTCTGTAGAAGGTGCACATGATTGGGGTTGAAGATCCAGCCCTTTTCAGCTTGCGGAGAAAGCAGTGATGCAGTGTTCCTGCTCCAGGACAGGTCCTCTGATAGGAACTTGGTGCTGTCCACTCTCTCCACTGTGGTGCTGTTGATGGTCAGAGGGGCATGTTGGGCATCCTTCTTCCTTAAGTCCACAACAATCTCCTTTGTCTTCTCCACGTTGAGAGTGAGATTGTTGTGTCCGCACCACAAGGCCAGGCGGCTCACCTCGTTCCTGTAGTCCGTCTCATCGTTGTTGCTGATGAGACCCACCACTGTTGTGTCGTCCGCAAACTTGATGAAGTGGTTGGAGCTGTATGATGGTGTGCAGTCGTGTGTTAGCAGGGTGAATAGAAGGGGGCTCAGCACACATCCTTGTGGGGCCCCTGTGTTCAATGTGATGGTGCTAGATGTGTTACTCCCGACCCGTACTGTCTGTGGTCTCCCGGTCAGGAAGTCTAGCAGCCAGTTACACATTGAGGTGTTCAGCCCCAGACTGTCCAGTTTAAGGATGAGCTGTTGGGGGATGATGGTGTTGAATGCCGAGCTGAAGTCGATGAACAGCATTCTAACATAAGAGTCCTTCGTGTCCAGATGTGTGAGAGCTGTGTGGAGGGCAGAGGAGATGGCATCGTCGGTTGAGCGATTAGGTCGGTATGCAAATTGGAAGGGATCCAGGGAGGCAGGGAGGACAGATGTGATGCTTTTCATGACTAGCCGTTCAAAGCACTTCATCAGGATGGGGGTGAGTGCTACTGGGCGATAGTCATTGAGGCATGCGGGCATTGCCTTCTTTGGGACAGGGATGATGGTGGTGGCTTTGAAACAGGTGGGGACGATGGCCTGGCTCAGTGAGATGTTAAAGATGTCCGTGAAGACCGCTGCGAGTTCCCTTGCACAGTCCTTCAGCACACGACCAGGTATGTTGTCAGGACCAGAGGCCTTCCGGGCGTTAATCTTGATGAATGATCGCCTTACGCTGTCTGAGGACAGCGCCAGCACCTGGCCATCAGGAGAGGGGGGAGTTTATGTGCAGGTGTGCTGTTACTTGCCTCAAACCGAGCAAAGAACTCATTCAGTTCATTCAGCGTAGAGGTTGAGCTGTCACAGGTCTGGGGGGATGGTTTGTAGTTTGTGATGGTCTGTATTCCCTGCCACAGACTGCGTGTATCCTTGCTGTCCTTGAAACGGTGAGCTATTTTCCTGGAATACTGCTTCTTGGCCTTTCTGATGCCCCGGGCCAGGTTCTTTCTGGCTGCCCTCAGGCCCACCTGATCTCCCGCTTTGAAGGCAGCATTCCTGGCTTTCAGGAGTCTGTAAACCTCTGCTGTCAGCCATGGCTTCTGATTAGCCCGAACAGTGATGGTCTTGAGGTTGGTTACATCATCAATGCACTTGGTGATGTATGAACATACAGTGTCTGAGTACTCCTGGAGACATGTGTTGTTGTTTGTGGTAGCAGCTTCTTTGAACATACCCCAATCTGTGGTGTCAAAACAGTCCTGGAGTGCCTCTGAAGACCCCTCTGGCCACACTCGTATCTGCTTGCGGACTGGTTTTGTGACTTTCACCAGTGGCCTGTATGCTGGCTTTAGCATAACACAGATATGGTCAGAAGCACCAATGTGGGGGAGGGGGAGGGCTCTGTAGGCATTTTTCATGGTGGTGTAAACTTGGTCCAGTGTGTTGTTTCCTCTTGTTGCAAAGTTTATGTTTCTGTATGTTTTTGGAAATACACTCTTTAAATCTACTTGGTTGAAATCACCAGCCGTGATGAGAAAAGCATCAGGGTGTGCTGTTTGCTGCTCACTGATGTGCAGATACAGTTCATTCAGTGCCTCACTTCTAACTTTGCTGTTGGAGCATGGAGGAATATATACAGCAACAATCATAACAACTGTAAATTCCCTCGGTAAATAGAACTGTCTACATTTAATAGTCATAAACTCCACTAAAGGTGAGCAATGTTTGTGGACCACAGCAGCATCCAGACACCATGTGTTGTTGATGTAAAAACACAGCCCCCCTCCGCGTGTCTTACCTTCCATGAGGGTTCGGTCCGCTCTGTAGCATGTTAGCCTCTCGAGCTGGACAGCATGGTCCGGAACGTTGTTGTTAAGCCACGTTTCCGTGAATACAAACACACAACAGTTTCTCACAGTCTTTTGTGTCGTTCGTAGCAGGCGTATATAATCCAATTTTTTGTCCAAGGAGCGCACGTTAGCCAAAACCATGGATGGGATCGTCGGCTTGTGTGGGCTAGCTGCTAGCCTAGCTCTGATACCTTTGCGCTTACCCCGCTTCTGCTTCCTGTCACGCCGCTTGTGGCGCTTCTACTGCGGGCGCGATGAAGGGAGGCTCGGTGCTGGCTTCCAGTGCAGGCCGCAGGTACGTAGCTTCTCCTCGAGCACGCTGTTTATTTCCAGATGAGCGGTTTTTCCGACATCAAGCAGGAACTCACGGCTATACTTGCGTTCTTGAACACGTAGACATGACGAAGACGTGCCGGCACATTGCGGCATGCAGGACAAGACAGACGAAAGCATCGTGTTGTTGCTTGTTGACCTGTGTTTCGGCACGTCACCAGATGAGACGGGAGAAAACAACTATTCCCAATACGTCGACAGCCTACAGTAAGATCTACAGAATGCTTATGACCTTGCCGGCAAGACTGCTGATAAAGCACATGAAAGGAACAAGAGAGCTTACGCCCAACAAGTGTGCTTCCAGGCGATTGACCTTGGTGACAGGGTTCTTCTAAAAAACTTGGGGATGAAAGGGAAGAGAAATCTGGAGAACCGGTGGAGTCCAAACCCTTATGTTGTGGTGGGAAAGTTGCCGGACCTCCCAGTCTACCGAGTGAGGCCGGAGAGAGGAAGTGGGGGTGTAAAAACTATACACCGCAATCACATTCTCCCTATCAGAAACTCTATGAGGTTGCCACAGGACCAAGAGCAAGAGAGAACACCTGCAAAGCCAAGAACACGACTACAAGTAAAAGACACAAAGCGTCAATACAGTGGCGTAGCACCTACCATGGATCTGGACTTTTCTGATTCATGTTCTGAGTGGGAGTATGAAGCTGTTCGGGAATATTATGGTGAAGGTCAACCAAAGGACTTACCCACCCTGGGTGGTGTAGAACCCGAAGACGGGTCTAAGGAGGCTGATGAGAGAACGGATCAAGACCGATCTGCAGAGGTCATCCCTTTCTCTGAGGACGAGAGTGCAAAGGAAACAGAGACTGATACTGAAGAGGAGACAGAGCTCTTAGCTTGAGAGAACTAAGTGGGAACTCTAGATGGGAACCTCGATGGTGCCCCATTGACTGTCTCTCTAGACTCTGACTCTGACCTAGGTTTAGAAGATGGTGAGGTATCCTGTAGTGAGTCTAAGTCCCAGTTTAGATCTCTTAAAAAGACGCTTGCGACCCTTAGAACTAGGCCCAGATCAGAGACAACGTAAACCAATTATTCGTCTGACTTATGATGAGCCAGGGAAATCTAGGGACCAGCCTACCGGTATTACCATTGTGCACAAAGGGGTCATTATTAAGTTAGGGTGAAGGTCTTAGCCCTATAGACCCTAAACTGTAGGTGTAGTTGTCTCATGAGGACATGCAGACAGTTAGGAGGGGGAGGGTGTAACTCTGTGGTTTGAGTTCATGCTTATTTTTATTTAGTAGTGAATGAATTGATAAGTGAATGATGTTTAATGTTTGTGTTGTGGAACATGTAAACATACTATGTTTGGAGTTAATGCACTTTCAATACTGTTTGTATTAATAACTGTTTGTAAAAGTAGTTTGGGATTTTATTTTGGTAGTCTGGGAGGAATATGGACTTTCTGGTGTAGGAGGGGCTTGCGTGCGCGAAAGAGGAGAACGTGAGAGGATGAGAAAAAGAATGTGAAAGTGGACGCAATTATTTCCATCGAAAGTGAATGGACTGTCGTAGTAGAGACACTTCACTGAACTGTTGAGGGGAGAGAGAAGGACTCCCGCTGATGTGTGGATGTTGAAGCTATGTGGGTGAACAACCCCGTAGAGACCTGTTCATTACGCCGCTAGCTGAGTGGCTATCGCTAACAGGACTCGCCAACGGTTTTGTCGGACAGTTGGTGGTTAGCCAGCAGAGAACAGTTCGTTACGCCGCTAGCTCAGTGGCTATCGCTAGCGGGACTTGTTGGACGGTTGGCAGCTTGCCGTAGAGACAGCCGCAGAGGACTAGGTGATCAACCCCGCAGAGAACTGTCCGTTACGCCGCTAGTTCAAAGTCAAAGTCAAAGTCAACTTTATTGTCAGAATTGATATATGTACAGGACATGCACAGGATTGAAATTGCGTTTCTCTCAGTCCCCCAGTGGTGGGCAACGCTAATCCAAAAATTAATTCAGCTATTTCTAAAGCACTAATTAATTTATTTAGGTCCGCAATTTCAAAAGCACTAATGTCTTATGAAAATTAGGGGAAGCTAATTCTAATCCGCTAATTAAATTCAACAATTGGTAGCAGCAAGTTATGCAATATTTGCACTACACTGCCAACTAGCGGTGCATGAACTGTTATACAGTAAGTTGTTTGAGTTTCAGAGTATTTAGTTTGGTTCTCTTCAACAGGTTTGACAAGGACAAAATGTACCCATTCCAAAGTCTGTTAGCTAAACTGCAGACATATGTTTTTTTTTCTTCTTTTGTTACTTTTAGTACCACTAGATCGCATGTGTCAAACTCAAGGCCCATGGGCCAAATCCGGCCTACCATAACCGTTTCTGTGACTCTCTACACCCTAAAACTTCAAGATAACAGTTGTAAGCATGTTGCTCTCAGGTGGTGGGTCCCCATCCCTACACTCCCTGGTCTCTCTGTTAATTGTCTTGCTTATCTCCTCCATTTTGTTGTCCAGGTGTTTGTGATTGTCATTAGGGATGCACCGATCCACATTTTTCACTTCCGATCCGATACAGATACTGTAAAACTGGGTATCGATCGATACCGATACTTTTCCGATCCGATACCATTCAGGTGCCTTATGAGGCTGTAATAAATTATTACAGCCTCAGCCACTAATATCCACTTTAAAGCAAGGAATAAAAAAACACGTTTTGTGTTAGCAGGATTTAATTGTAACTAAGAAACTTATCCAACATTAATAAAACTTACCTCAAGTTGCCTTTTTGGGCATGCATAAATATACAGTATTTGTATACACTGTACTTAGAGAGAAGATTAATCTTCTCTTGGCTGTGCAAATTCTGCTAACACAAAACGTGTAACTAACTACCGGTACTTTTAAGTACTGTAGTTACTTTCACCCAGTCTCTTTTTCATCACATGCTTCCAAAAGTCAACAATTATGTTTGTATTCTGCATCTGTCTGTTAGCAAAATATCTTATGAACAACTGAACAGATTTTGTTTAAACTTTCAAGAAATAATCACTGAAGGGCTCTCTACGACTGGTTGACTTTTAAAGTACATCCAATTGAAGATGGCTGCCACAGCTAACTGAACTTATACAACACAAAATTGACTACAACTCAGTCAATTTGACAAAAAATTTAGATAAAATTTGTGTGGTAGTAGCTGAGACTCATTCCCAAAGCATATTCAAGGGATTAGTAGAATGCATAAGATCTTTCTTTAAAATTACAACGTTATTTATTTGGAATCAATGGTGTCGTCTGTTAGCAAAATATCTCATGACCCGCTGGACAGATTTTGATTAAACTTTCAAGAGATAATCACTGAAAGGCTCTCTACGACTGGTTGACTTTTAAAGTACATCCAGTTTAAGATGGCTGCCACAGCCAACTGAAAACAACACAAAATTGACTACAACTCAGTCAATTTGACAAAAAATCTAGATGAAATGTGGTGCGGTAGTAGCTGAGACTCATTCCCAAAGCATATTCAAGGGACTAGTAGAATGCATAAGATCTTTCTTTAAAATTATAACGTTATTTATTTGGAATCAATGGTGCCGTCTGTTAGCAAAATATCTCATGACCCGCTGGACAGATTTTGATTAAACTTTCAAGAGATAATCACTGAAGGGCTCTCTACGACTGGTTGACTTTTAAAGTACATCCAGTTTAAGATGGCTGCCACAGCTCAGCCTTTTGTTTTTCATAATCCCACAGAGCTTTGGAGACATTTACAAGACATTCAAAAATATGCCTCACCTGTCCAACAGCATACAGGGGTTCACTTTGGATGTCATGGAATCACCTGCTGACAGCTTGGAGGAGGCTGCTTCTCAAAGTTTTGATGCCACTGTCCACACTGTTATCAGCGAGCAGCTGTTTAAAATGGTGACGCTGGGATCACATCAGCTGCAGAGGAGCTCGCTGAGCTGATTTCTCTGGTTAACTCCTCAAAGGGTTCCAGCAAAGTCACAATCTTTTCCAGCAAACCCCACAGGTTGGCTGACAGTGTTCCTGACAAGTTGTTTAGCAGTTTCTGGGTTATCCCTTTAGCTTTCACGTTGTCCAGCGGAAGTTTACCTTGCTGTTGAAACGAGTCCAGAAGTGATTTCTGTCGGCTCCGTTTGTCTTTCTCCCGCCGGGCTAAACAATCGTCATGCTCTTTACTGTGGTCTTTTTCAAATGTTTCATCACGTTTGTGGTATTATATGACGCGACGGAGCTTCCTCCTCTCTGGACAGCGGCTCTGCAGACACGCACGCGGCTCTGCAGACACGTACACGTCGCTGCTGTCTTGCTTTGCGGTGCTTCAAGAGTAAAACACATCCACACAGCAGACATGTTCGCGGACATGCAAAAATCAATAAACTCTGACCGACTCTGATGCCAAGATGAAAAGTTGGTTAGCCGTTAGCCACAGTCCTCCAGTCCTCTCTGTGTTTACTCACGTTTTACCTGGCTGCAAGGGGCAAACTAGGAAATGGATTTCCTGAATGTGAGGCGGGTCTTACTACTCTGGGCTCATAAAACACGCCTCCGTTCAGGAAATCCATTCCATAGTTTGAAGACAACTGCAGTGTATCATGGATCGGAAAGATGGCAGTCTCTGCTCTGAAAATCCGATATGTAAACAAGGCTGGTATCGGATACCAATACCGATACTGGATCGGATCTGCCCCATCCCTAATTGTCATGCTATGTGTTCATGTACCTGTATATAAAGTCAGGGATTTTTTAATTGATAAAGCTCTGTATATGTTGTATAACACAATCATTGTTCCACATTTAATCTATTGTATTGAGGTTTGGGGAAAAGCGTGCAAAACAATTACAAAGCCTGTTTTTATTTTACAAAAGAGAGCTGTAAGAGTAATCACCAGAAAACATTTCAGTCACCCATCAAACACCTTGTTTCTTCAGCTAAATTTATTGAAATTCCAGGAATTGGTAGAATATAGTATTTTATCAGTTATGTATAGGGCTCATAATAACACATTACCTTTAAATATCCAAAGAAATTTAGACAAAGTTATTACAATCTTAAAGGGACAGATATTCATCAAACCACAATTCAGAACCAGCTTAAAGGGACGGTCTACCTCAATTCAGGGAGTTGGATTGTGGAATGTTCTGGAGAGTGATGTTAAAAATGCAAAATCAATTCATTCATTCATTCATTCAACCTTTATTTATACAGGCTAGCCTCGTTGAGTCACGGGGACTCATTTACAAGAGGGACCTGTCTCACTCACACCAAACAACCATCCACTCTCACACTCACACCTAGGGTCAATTTAGAGTCACCAATCAGCCTAACAAGCATGTTTTTTGGTCTGTGGGAGGAAACCGGAGTACCCGGAGGAAACCCACGCATGCACGGGGAGAACATGCAAACTCCACCCAGAAAGGCCCCGGACCGGGATTTGAACCGGCAACCTTCTCGCTGAGAGGCAGCAGCTCTACCAGTTGTGCCACCGTGCTGCCCAATGTATACATTTAAGAAAAAGGTCAAAAAGGACTTGCTCAAAAACTATATATGATGTAGCTTAGTGTGTTTGTGTATTACAGTTAGAAAAATTAAGTAGAGTTATTCATTTTGTGATGTAGTTTGAAGGTTATCATTGGTTGAACAAACTGTGAAATAAGGGGCAGATATAATAAGATTTCATCTTCTTTCTGCTCCTTTCATTTTATCCTACTTGTATTCTTGTATCTGATGAAACTGTTTTGTATTGTTCTTTTAAAATGAATGAATAAACATCAAATCAAATCAACGGCCCAGTCAGAGTCCAGAACCTGAACCTGAAGGTGGGACCTTCAGAGAGCTGAGCAGAAACCTCAAAGAACTGAAGCAACAATGGAAAGAAGAGTGGGTCAGAACTCCTCCAGAACCAGGAGAGAGACTGATGAAGTCCTGCAGAGAACCACAGAGGGTTCTGCTGCTGAAGGAGGTTCTGTTGGGTCAGAGGCACAAGCTGAGGTTAAATTTTAATGATTTTAGAACTTGTTAAAGATCATCCATCCAGCCATCCAGCTAACTGTCTATCCATCCATCCATTCAGCTAAAAGTCTATTCATCCTTGTATCTGATGAAACTGTTTTGTATTGTTCTTTTAAAATGAATGAATGAACATCAAATCAAATCAAAAATAAGTCTGTATCTCTGTGTTTATCATTGTCCTGGCATTGTCTCCTGTTGCCTCTGTCTCCTGAGTTCCTTGTGATTCCCTGAGTATGTAAGTTTGCTGCCCTGTCTATTTTATGTTCTTAATTTCTGTGGCCGTCGCGGACGCCATTTTGAAGAGTCCTAATGGTGAACTACTTTTTTTAAATCCAGCAGATTTGACCATTTCGTGAAACTCTCAAGCTCAGAAAAACTTGTGCTATAACGTCAGCTATGAAATATATTTTTTCTCAGCAAAGAAATAATTGTTTTACCGTGTTTTGTTGTAAAATCCTGGCTTCTTTGGCCGTCGCGGACGCCATTTTGAAGAGTGCTAATGTGGCGAACTTCTATTTTTAAATCCAGACGCATCGTGTAGGCCGCTGAGAAACATCCACAAGTTCACCCACCATGTTAAAAAGTCTTTGTCTGACTCTTCGAAAACAAGCAATAAGGTTGCAGAGTAACACACTGGCTGCTAACTGCTATAGAGAGAGCACACACCAAGAGACTGAGGGTGACGCTTTTTTGTCTCGGACCACATCTGGCGCTGCTCGTAAATACGTTATTTCGTTTTTACTGATAGATAATTAGTTATTAGCGGTACTGCATTTTAAATAAAAATAGCACAAATCCGCTTATAAATTATAAAACTTAGTCACTCTGTTATAAAGCTTACAGATTATTTAGCTACGCCATAAGCGGATTAGCGCATTAGCGCTACCTAGCGGTCGAGGGGCCCACCACTGGGTGCAACTGTAACCATTTAAACACTAAAACACTGAAACATTTAATAAACATAAGCATAAAATAGTAAAAGTGTAACACTGTCCTGAGTTTTTGCATAGTAGTATAAAAGTATGAAAATTTACACCAACACTAAAACACTAAACATTTAATGAACATAAGCATAAAATGAAATAATAAAAGTGTAATACTGTCCTGAGTTTTTGCATAGTAGTATAAAAAGTATAAAAAGTATATCTATAAAATAAACTGAAGGTTCTAGCATTGACATTTGCAAAGAGTGGCAAAGCAGCATATGAGTTAATGTACACAGTATATGTATGAGGTAGTTGATGTTGGTATAGAGGCAAAGTGGCATATGCAGTAAGGCACATAAGGCACATTGGGCATCCTTAAATAAGGCTAGTCAGAGAATACTGTATATGTATCAGCAGTAGTGTAGATATAAAAGTAGTGTAAATGTAAACAGTAGTAATAAATGTAAACAGTAGTAATAAATGTAAACAGTATTAATAAACAGTGATAAACAGTAGTATGAATGTAATTAAT
>JBBPBX010077326.1:2053-16900 GCA_038048925.1 Garcialebias charrua
ATATATGTATATATATATATATATATATATATATATATATATATATATATATTCAGCTAAATACAAAGTAATACACTAAGCACTAATAGCATATAGACAATACGTCGAACAGCATCACGAACATGAGTCTGTGTGAGCAGATGAACACAGCAACATGAAATAAATCAGCAGCTTCATGATGTGATTTTTCACAGTGATTATCCTGGTTAGAGATTCATGAGTCTAACAGCCTCAGGGTAGAAGCTGTTTCGCAGTCTGGTTCTGCACTTAAAGCGTCCCTGACATGATTTTTTTACTATGCATAAAATTGCTCAAAATACTGTATATATCTTTTATCATTCAACTATGTTTGTTTTTGCAAACAAAATGATAAATCTATTTAATTTTGCTTTAAAAGTGATTTTAAACTTTGCGCCGTGTTTAATCACGGGAAATCCAGTTACACGCGAATGCAACATCTGTGACGTAAAATCGAGCAGAGGGCTCTGGTCTCTTTAATAGCGGACAATAGACAATTTTTAAACCCAATAATATGCATCTAAAATGATAATGAGAATACCATGTGATTACCATGTGATTAAGCGTTTCAGGTGGTATTTGTGTTGTCAGTACTTGCTGGCATCATCCATCCATCCATCCATTCTCTTACGCTTATCCGGGGTCGGGTCGCGGGGGTAGCAGCCTAAGTAAGGAGGCCCAGACTTCCCTCTCCCCAGCCACTTGGAGCAGCTCCTCTGGGGGAATCCCAAGGTGTTCCCAGGCCAGCCGAGAAACATAGTCCCTCCAGCGTGTCCTGGGTCTTCCTCTGGGTCTCCTCCCGGTGGGACATGCCCGGAACACCTCACCAGGGAGGCGTCCAGGAGGCATCCTAACCAGATGCCCGAGCCACCTCAACTGGCTCCTCTCGATGTGGAGAAGCAGCGGCTCTACTCTGAGTCCCTCCCGGATGACTGAGCTTCTCACCCTATCTCTAAGGGAGAGTCCAGACACCCAGCTCTCTCTTTACCACGACAGACCGGTATAGCGCCCGCTTCACTGCGGATGCTGCACCTATCCGCCTATCGATCTCACGCTCCAGTTTTCCCTCATTCGTGAACAAGACCCGAGATACTTAAACTCCTCCACTTGGGGCAGGACCTCCTCCCCGACCCGGAGAGGGCATGCTACCCTTTTCCGGCTCAAGACCATGGCCTCGGATTTGGAGGAACTGATCCTCATCCCGGCCGCATCACACTCGGCTGCAAACCGCTCCAGCGAAAGCTGTAGATCACGATCTGATGAAGCCAATAGGACCACATCATCTGCAAAAAACAGAGAAGTGATTCTAAGGCCACCAAAACGGATCCTCTCAACACCTTGGCTGCGCCTAGAAATTCTGTCCATAAAAGTTATGAACAGAATCGGTGACAAAGGGCAACCTTGGCGGAGTCCAACTCTCACTGGAAACGAGCCTGACTTACTGCCGGCAATGCGGACCAAGCTCTGACACCGGTCGTACAGGGACCTAACAGCCCATATCAATGGGCCTGGTACCCCATACTCCCGGAGTACCCCCCACAGAACCCCCCGAGGGACGCGGTCGAATGCCTTCTCCAAGTCCACAAAGCACATGTAAACTGGTTGGGCAAACTCCCACGCACCCTCCAGGACCCTGCTGAGGGTGTAGAGCTGGTCCAGTGTTCCACGACCAGCACGAAAACCACACTGCTCCTCCTGAATCCGAGGTTCGACTATCCGACGGACCCTCCTCTCCAGAACCCCTGAATAGACCTTACCAGGGAGGCTTAAGAGTGTGATCCCCCTATAGTTGGAACACACCCTACGGTCCCCCTTTTTGAATAGGGGAACCACCACCCCAGTCTGCCAATCCAAGGGAACTGCCCCCGATGTCCACGCGATATTGCAGAGTCGCGTAAGCCAACACAACCCCACAACATCCAGAGCCCTAAGGAACTCAGGGCGAATCTCATCCACCGGAGCCCTGCCACCGCGGAGCTTTTTAACCACCTCGGTGACCTCAGCACCAGAGATTGGAGAGCCCGACCCAAAGTCCCCAGGCTCCGCTTCCTCAGTGGAAGACGTGCCAGTAGGATTGAGGAGGTCTTCGAAGTATTCCGCCCACCGACTCACAACATCCCGAGTTGAGGTCAACAGCACGCCATCCCCACCATAAATGGTGTTGGTCGCGTACCGCTTTCCCCCCCTGAGACGCCGGATGGTGGACCAGAATCGCCTCGAAGCCGTACGGAAGTCATTCTCCATGGCCTCTCCGAACTCCTCCCACGCCCGAGTTTTTGCCTCAGCAACCACCCGAGCCGCATGCCGCTTGGACTGTCGGTACCTATCTGCTGCTTCCGGGGTCCCACAGGCCAAAAAGGCCCAATAGGACTCCTTCTTCAGCTTGACAGCATCCCTCACCGCCGGTGTCCACCACCGGGTTCGAGGGTTGCCACCACGACAGGCACCAACAACCTTGCGGCCACAACTCTGATAAGCTGCCTCGACAATAGAGGCGCGGAACATGGCCCACTCGGACTCAATGTCCCCCGCCTCCCTCGGAACGTGTTCAAAGCTCTCCCGGAGGTGGGAGTTAAAGCTCCGTCTTACGGGAGACTCTGCCAGACGTTCCCAGCAGACCCTCACAATACGTTTGGGTCTGCTAGGTCTGACCGGCATCCTCCCCCATTATCGGAGCCAACTCACTGTTGTGTTCAGAAATCACAGTGTTTAGTGTGTTTGTTGGGTCTGTAATGGTGTGCTCTGTTTGTTACGACATGTTACTGTGCCTTTAAGAGATGCTTTACGGCATGGGGTAAATGTGTGTGTGTGGGGGGTTTTGAGCTCAGTAAAAGTTTGGTGCACGAAGCGACACGGTGTGGTTATTGAGTTCCCGCGGACACTACATTTTGGCAGACGAGGATGTCCGGACTCGCGTTACCACCACCGCCACCTTTCCTCCCTGTCCCCGGCGACCCAGCCGTCCCGTGGGACAGATGGCGAGCTGCGTTCGAGGACTACTTGCTGGCTTTGGGACACACTGAACTGGCGGAAGCGAGGAAGTGCGCGCTCCTCCGCCATTGTCTGGGCCAGGAGGGTCAGAGAATCCTCGCCACGCTCACGTTAGCGGACAATAAATACGCCACGGCCACAGCTGCACTGAGGACTCATTTCAGCTCCGGGCGGAGCCGGCGGATGAACCGCTTCGAGTTTCGTCAGAGGACGCAGCGACCGGGTGAGTCTGTAGCCAACTACGTCTCAGCACTACGAGAGCTGGCTAGACTCTGTGAGTTTGGGGCGTTAGAAGATGGACTCATAGTTGATCAGCTGATAGAAAAGACGTCGTGTGACCAACTGAGGGAGAGACTTTTGCTTGAACCAGACTCCATGACGCTGGCGGGCGCTCTGGTTATTGGAAAGCAGCTTGAAACAGCACTAACAGAGGCGCGAAAATTCTCCCGCGCGGCGCACGAACCAGTGACGTCATCAACATCGGCCGTTTATCACACAGAGGCTGTGGAGGGGGCTGACTGGCCGAGTGGCAGCTGGGATGTGCAGAGAGTGGACAGGGGGCCCAGCAGGAGGGGGGCCAGGAGCTGTGGTAACTGTGGCTCCTCTAACCATGCAACTAGAGACCAGTCATGTCCTGCACATGGGAAACTTTGTCATAAATGCGATAAACTGAATCATTTTGCACGCTGCTGCCGCTCCTCTCCTGCTCGCCAGGATACTACTGTGGTTCCCATTAACACTGTACAGACTCTGCAGCCATCGTTCAAGCTCTGCACATGTCGCGTGGGCGCAGCTCACGTCTCGCTCCTCGTGGACACAGGGGCCAAAGTGTCAATTTTAAATAAAAGCACGTATGATCGTTTCTTCAGCCGTACACCCCTGGAAGCAGCCACTACAACCCTGTTGGGCTACGGTCACTCTCCCATCGACACTCTGGGCGTGGTCCGCCTCCCTGTCCAGTATGATCAGCAATTTACGCCTGACGCCAAGTTCTGCATCACCCGGAAGGGAGCTAACATTATGGGCCTAGACTTGTTCCTCGCCCTGGGCTTTGCTGTGAGTGAGCCTGCCACAGCCCCTCTCACCCCGACCCCTTGGCCACTTTCACCTTGGGAACATATTCAGGTCGGCATCTGTGGGGAACTTCAGGGGGCACCTGCTCACGCTCGCTACCTGCTGGTTGTTCATGATCTTCACTCGAAGTGGCCTGAGGTTTGTCAACTGAGCTCCATCACTGCACACACCATCATAGACTGCCTGGACAACCTGTTTGGACGCTGGGGCCTTCCCAGTGTTGTTACGACGGATAATGGGGCCCAGTTCACCTCAGCAGAGTTCACAGAGTTCCTCACACTACGCTCCATCAGGCACATCAGGACAGCAGTTTATCACCCAGAGAGCAATGGTGGTGTGGAACGACTCAATGAAACTCTCAAAAATGGACTCAGAGCCTGTCTGGAGGAGGGGAGAACATACAGCGACGCTCTCAACCAAACCCTCTTGACCATCCGGGCATCCAAGCATCCCACTACAGGAGTTTCACCGGCGATGCTGATGATCGGGCGCGAACTGAAGCAACCCCTGGACTGTCTGAGAGCTGAGCCAGCTCCTGCACGCGGGAGCCCAGAGCTCCAGAACGCCAGAGCTCAGGTGAAGGGTTCGCAGGCCCGGATGAAAGAGAGGTTTGATGCCACGCACCGAGTGCAGACCCCCTCACTGGCTGCAGGGGATTGGTTTGATGCCACGCACCGAGTGCAGACCCCCTCACTGGCTGCAGGGGATTGGTTTGATGCCACGCACCGAGTGCAGACCCCCTCACTGGCTGCAGGGGATTGGGTCAGGATCAAACGGCTTCATCGGAGAAATAAACTGAAATCATTCTGGTCAGAGCCACTGCGGGTGGTTAAGCAATTGGGGCCGGCCACATACAGACTGGAAAATGGGAGTCGTTGGCACGCAAATCGTCTGCACAGGGTCATCACCCCACCAGCATCTGCCCCACCAGCATCTGCTCCACCAGCATCTGTTTCACCGCTGACCCCAGCAACGGAAATGGGTTGGCAGCCTAGGCCAATGACTTTTCGGGTGGGGGATACTCCACCAGCTTTGCCCGACTCCACTCAGCAGCCAGCACGGCCCCAGAGACTGAGGGCCCCGCCTGTCTGGCTTGGGGACTATGTGACAGGGTGATGGTGTTACTAAAGATCTATTAATCTGTGTTTTATTGAGCCCAGTTTAATCTGTTATTCTTTGCAAAGTGTTATGTTTTCAAGGGGGGTGAAGGGGGGAAAATGTTGTGTTCAGAAATCACAGTGTTTAGTGTGTTTGTTGGGTCTGTAATGGTGTGCTCTGTTTGTTACGACATGTTACTGTGCCTTTAAGAGATGCTTTACGGCATGGAGTAAATGAGTGTGTGTGGGGGGTTTTGAGCTCAGTAAAAGTTTGGTGCACGAAGCGACACGGTGTGGTTATTGAGTTCCCGCAGACGCTACACTCACCACCAGGTAGTGGTCAGTGGACAGCTCCGCCCCTCTCTTCACCCGAGTGTCCAGGACATGCGGCCGCAGATCAGATGAGACGACAACAAAGTCGATCATCGAACTGCGACCTAGGGTGTCCTGGTGCCAAGAGCACATATGTACACCCTTATGCCTGAACATGGTGTTCGTTATGGACAATCCATGATGAGCACAGAAGTCCAATAACAGAACACCACTCGGGTTCAGATCAGGGGGGCCGTTCCTCCCAACCACACCCCTCCAGGTCTCACTGTCATTGCCCACGTGAGCGTTGAAGTCCCCCAGTAGAACAAGGGAGTCCCCAGGAGGCGCACTCTCCAATACCCCCTCCAAGGACTCCAAAAAGGGTGGGTAATCTGCGCTGCCGTTTGGCGCATAGGCACAAACAACAGTCAGAGCCCGTCCCCCCACACGTAGGCGAAGGGAGGCTACCCTCTCGTTCACCGGGGTGAACCCCAACGTACAGGCACCAAGATGGGGGGCAACAAGTATGCCCACTCCTGCTCGGCGCCTCTCACCAGGGGCAACTCCAGAGTGGAAGAGTGTCCAACCCCTCTCAAGGAAACTGGTTCCAGAGCCAGAGCCATGCGTTGAGGTGAGTCCGACTATTTCTAGCCGGAACCTCTCAACCTCACACACTAGCTCAGGCTCCTTCCCCACCAGAGAGGTGACATTCCATGTCCCAATGGCCAGCTTCTGTAGCCGAGGATCAGACCGCCAGGGTCCCCGCCCTCGGCCACCACCCATCCCACATTGCACCCGACCCCTTTGGCCCCTCCCATAGGTGGTGAGCCCATGGGAAGGGGGACCCACGTCTCCTCTTCGGGCTGTGCCCGGCCGAGCTCCATGGGTAAAAGCCCGGCCACCAGGCGCTCGCCAACGTGCCCCACCTCCGGGCCTGGCTCCAGAGTGGGGCCCCGGTGACCCCGTCCGGGCGAGGGAACATTGTTTCCATTAATTGTACTCATCATGAGCAGCAAAGCATTCTATAAAATTATAAACTGTTTCATAATAATAAAACACGACGCATTTTTACCTTTTTGACAAGACTGGACCAGCTCCATACATCCGTGCGCACAAAGGAATCCATTTTGAAGCGTCTACTAAAAGCTAAAAGCTACCCAGCGCTCGGTTTTTATCACGTGATGTGACGTACTGACGTTACCGCGACGTGATGACGTCACTACAGGTATTCGAGGTGGACAAAAAAGCCTCGATAGTAGTCAAAGCACTCGATCTGTCGATAACTCGGTTAATCTGTTAAAGCACTAATATATATACAGTACAGGTGGTCCACGACTTACGAGCGAGTTCCGTTACTACGACTATCTTGTAAGACGAAAATCTCGTAAGTCGCGGACTACCTTTTATACCGCACAAGCCGCCACTGATACACGTACATGTGCGGTAATGAACAGTTACCAAGCACTTCGCCTATCCTAACACTTTAAAACATTTTAAAAGAACATACATAAAAAATAAACAAATAATTTCTTACTTTGAGCTGCAGCTTCTCTCGTCTGTTTGCATGTTAGCTCCGCCGTGTTAGCTCCGCTGCGTTATCATGTTAGCTCTTACACGTCTGAGCTCCGCAGCTTCCTGCAGCATCACGTAGTCCAAACTGTTTACAGGAAGGACTGTTAGTATGTTAACTTCATACATTTGGAGTGAGAAAAAGAGTTTAATAACTTACCGAAAACCGTTTCTCTGCGGTGTTCGTCCATCCAAACAAGGTGCACGCGTTAGCTGTTGTTAGCTCTGCGTTAGCTGTGCTCATTAGCCTGTTAGCCTATCAAAAAAAGGCTGTCGGCGCTCGGTGTTTCTCCGCGTTAGCTCGGTGTCCCCCGACATCTTAGGCTGCCAGGCGGACATGGAGGCGAGCTCCCGGCTGCCGCCCGTAGGCTCGGTGTCCCCCGATGGGGCATTAGCATCCAACCATGCACCCTACAGCAATGCTTGTTAGAATGTTAGCTCGTTGGTACTCCGGTCCGGCTCGCTGCTGTCTGCTGCTTCATGCAGTCAACAGCGTCGTTTTCCTTCGTACACCCGTTCCTCCACAAAACCACCGTTCAGCTCCAGATCATGTATCCGAGTGCAGGAACCTCTGATCGGACAAAACCTGCTGTCGGCTGGAGCTACGAGGCTGGAGCTATCTGGCTAATGCCGGGTTCCTACCAAACATGTCTTGAGCAGCAAAAACGCTCCCGACGAGCGGTGTTTGCTGCTTGTCAACAGATGTCTGTTCACATCGAACGCGTCTGAAGACGCACAGTGGGAGGAGCATCTTGGTCCTTTTCCGGTCGGGTTTGTTTTTTTCCAGTCTCTGAAATGGCGGACGTAATCCGAAGAATTGCTTTGTTGTATTTAATCAACAAAGCAGCAGCATGCAGACGCTACGGAGGTGTTTTTCGTCCATTCTTTTAATACGTCACGTGGTGCCCAGCTACTTCCGTCCCGTCGTCGTTGCGTCATCACATAGCAGAGTCTCTCCCGATGGGTTGCTGCTACGCGGCAAACAGCCAAAGTAGGTCAAAGTTCAATTTGTTGAACTTGAGCAGCCGCCATTCTGGACGTGCCGCATGCACGGAAAAGGAGCTGCAGCACCCTGCCGCTATCTTGCGTGCTGCTCAAACTGCTCAAAACGCACCGTAGCACGATGCGCTGCTCCTAGATGCGCGGCCACCATAGACTTTGCATGTAAACTGGCTGCTTTGGCTGCTCAAAACGCGTTTGGTGTGTACCTGGCATGAGACTAAACTCGTGGGTACTGCCAAAAACTGACTGACTGCCGAAAACTGGCGGAAACTGTCGGAAACTGCCGCAAAACTTTGTAAATCGGCTTAAAAATTAAAAAATATGTAATTATAATAATAATACTTTATTTATAAAGCCAATTAAAACAACCACAGCTGCAACAAAGTGCTGTACACATGAAATTAAGAACATTTAAACACACAATTTTTTTTCATATTTTTATTAAATATGATAGCTCGTAAATTCGGAACCTCGTAAGTCGATGTGCTCGTAAGTCGGGGACCACCTGTGTGTATATATGTATATATATATATATATATATATATATATNACATTTGTGGTAATTAAAATCTCCAGTATGTTTCACAGAAGGTACTTGGTGTGTCATCTGGACAGAGAATGGATGATAAGGAAACCTGGTGGTGGAATAGTGAAGTGCAGGACGCCATTCAAAGAAAGAGATTAGCCAAGAAGAAATATGACAGTGAGAGGACTGAAGAGAGGAGACAGGAATATAAGGAGATGGGACATAGAGCAAAGAGGGAAGTAGCTAAGGCAAAGCAGAGGGCGTACAATGAGTTGTATGGGAGACTGGACACTAAAGAGGGCGAGAAGGACTTGTACCGATTGGCAAGACAGAGGGATCAGGCTGGAAAGGATGTGCAGCAGGTTAGGCTTATTAAAGATGGGAATGGGAATGTTCTAACAAGTGAGGAGAGTGTGATGGGAAGATGGAAGGATTACTTTGAGGAGCTAATGAATGAAGAGAATGAAAGAGAAAGAAGAGTGGAGGTCATAGAAACTGTGGACCAGGAAGTGGGAAAGATTAGTGAGGGTGAAGTCCGGAAAGCTTTGAAAAGAATGAAGAAGGGGAAGGCAGTAGGACCTGATGACATACCAGTGGAGGTTTGGAAATGTCTTGGAGAGGTGGCAGTGAGGTTTTTGACTCAAATATTTAATGGAATATTTGAGGGTGAGAAAATGCCTGAAGAATGGAGAAGAAGTGTGCTGGTTCCCATTTTTAAGAACAAGGGTGATGTACAGAGTTGTAGCAACTACAGGGGAATTAAGTTGATGAGCCACACAATGAAGATCTGGGAGAGAGTTGTGGAAGGAAGGCTTAGACAAGAGGTGACTATCTGTGAGCAGCAGTATGGTTTCATGCCAAGAAAGAGCACCACAGATGCCATCTTTGCTTTGAGGATGTTGATAGAGAAGTACAGAGAGGGTCAGAAAGAACTCCATTGTGTGTTTGTGGATTTAGAAAAAGCATATGACAGGGTGCCAAGAGAGGAGGTGTGGTATTGCATGAGGAAATCTGGAGTGGCAGAAAAGTATGTTAGACTGGTACAGGACATGTATGAAGACAGCAGGACAGTGGTGAGATGTGCTGTAGGAGTGACAGATAGCTTCAAGGTGGAGGTGGGATTGCATCAAGGATCGGCTCTGAGCCCCTTCTTGTTTGCTCTGGTGATGGACCGACTAACAGATGAGGTCAGGCAGGAATCCCCATGGACTATGATGTTTGCAGATGACATTGTGATATGTGGTGAGAACAGGGAACAGGTGGAAGAGAACTTGGAGAGGTGGAGGTATGCACTTGAAAGAAGAGGAATGAAAGTCAGCCGTAGTAAGACAGAGTACATGTGTGTGAATGAGAGGGAGGCCAGTGGAACAGTGAGGCTACAAGGAGCAGAGGTCACAAAGGTGCAGGACTTCAAGTACTTGGGGTCCACTGTCCAGGAAAATGGGGAATGTGGTAAAGAGGTGAAGAAGAGAGTCCAGGCAGGATGGAGTGGATGGAGAAAAGTTTCAGGAGTGATTTGTGACAAAAAGGTGTCAGCAAAGGTCAAAGGAAAAGTTTACAAGACAGTGGTGAGACCAGCTATATTGTATGGTCTGGAGACAGTGTCATTGACAAAAAGACAGGAGAAAGAACTGGAAGTAGCAGAAATGAAGATGCTGAGGTTCTCCTTAGGAGTGACAAGGATGGATAAGATCAGGAATGAGATAATCAGAGGTACAGCACATGTTGAACAACTGGGAGATAAAGTTAGGGAGGCCAGACTGAGATGGTTTGGACATGTCCAGAGGAGGGACAGTGGGTATATTGGTAGAAGGATGTTAGAAATGCAGCTGCCAGGAAAAAGACACAGAGGAAGGCCAAAGAGGAGATATATGGATGCAGTTAGAGAGGACATGAAGGTAGTTGGAGTGAGGACAGAGGATGCAGAGGACAGAGTGAGGTGGAGGAGGATGACTCGCTGTGGCGACCCCTGAAAAGGGAAAAGCCGAAAGAAGAAGAAGAAGATACAAACATCCATGGTTTTAGCCGTTTTCCCGTCATTTAGCAAATACTCACTTTAACTTGTTGCTTTATTTCTATACTTAATTATTTTTTCCGCAAAAAAATAAAATACATAGGTCTGCACTCTGCATAGTTCATAGTTGTTGTTTTTTATTCAAAAAAGTCCCCCCTCTTTACAATAATCTGGTCTTTTCATTTGTCTTAAATTGTAAAAATGTCAATAAATGTTAAAAAAAAGTATATATTTTTAGCGTTAAAATGTCACCCCTACTGGCCACAAAAGTCTTCTCCAAACAACTTAAAGTGGCCCATGGGCCACCAGTTGATAACCACAGTTGTAGCAGGTTGTTGCGGCTCTGGACACATTGAATTTAGTGAACGAAGACGTAAAATGGCTCTTTTGATCGTAAAGGTTGCAGTCCCCTGCATCTGGAGGAGAGGATGTGCAGGAGGACTTCTGAAGGTGACATATTGCTTCAGGACTACAGGTGCTGGTCATAAAATGAGAATACTGTATCATGAAAAATGTTGATTTATTTCAGTAATTCCATTCAAAAAGTAAAACTTTTCAATTGGACAACATTTCTAAAAATCCATTTTATTTTTTAGTCTTAAGTAATATTCTAATTTTCTGAGACACTGAATGTGGGGTTTTCATTAGTTGTCAGTTATAATCATCAACATTAAAAGAAATAAACCTTTGAAATATATCAGTCTGTGTGTGGGTGATTCTTTTTTTGGGGCAACATTCATGTCCGCATGTTTCTCTTACCCTGATTTTTTTCTAAAATGTGCCAAATATTTACAACAAAGTATTTTAATTATACACTTAGATGTTTGCCATCATTCAAATATAAATGAAATGCATTTAAAATATTATTTTGTACTTTACACACCTTTTTGGTGACATAGATGGTCAATTTTATTGTGTCCGCAGTGCAGTGTAAAATATTTCCTCAATAAGTTTAAACAATAAAATTAAATTAAAAAAGAAATTTCTTCAATAATTTGATTGACTGGACTAAACCTTATTTTATTATAATAAGCCACTTGTAGCAGAAAAGAGCTGCCAGTTTGGAGCATAATTGCTATAATCAGAAAACGAGAGGGGGGGAGGGGGGATGCTTTGAGTTCTTTTCTTTTTATCTTTTTCTTGACACAAATGTACAAAATGCAGTGAAACAGAGCGACACAGAAGTGTTTCATTTCTCCTCTTCTTTGATTTTTTAATAGCTTAAAATAGGAGCAAACATGTTTTTGTCCTGAAGAAGCAATGCTTAAATACTAAAATACAGTACAAAATAAAATAAAAATACTGTTAGAATATATTAAGAAAGGGATAGAAGTTCATGGTTATTCTAGAAGTGGATAGCTGAGTCTCAGAAGCCCCATCTGAAGCCTTTGGATGTACCATCAATCAGCTGATACATTACCTCTTTAACTTAATGCCTTTGTAACACAGAATTTCTTGGTGTCACATGAGTAAGCTGTGAAAATCGATCACACTGGCACAACCAAATCTCCCCAAGGGAGGTCTATTAATAAGATTAAAATGCTGTCTGGGAAAGTGCGTCCTATTTCCATGCCAGCATATTTTCTGAGACGTATTAATAAAGATATTTGTTTTATGCTTTGCATGAAGGGTTTTCGACATTCATCTTTCTCTTTTCATGTGTGAATGATGTGTTTTGAATACGCACTCACGCTTTGTGGATCGTTTGTTTTTCCTCTGAGGACTGCATGGATTATCAGCATTTTAAACGGTGCAATGTATCATCCTGCGAGTATAGATGAGCATCTGTCCGTGGCTCACTGGGGCTCACAGTGCTTCACATTAAAAAAAAAAAATTTTAAAAACTGTGCGCGTTTTAAAAAATATATATATATATATATTTGGAAATACGTAAGGGTGTCCTTCCTACATAGAAAAGAGGACGAGGTAAAGTAAGCACAGTCATCCCTTTCAGACTCGAGCTGATTTCCGCAGTGTAATGAAAACCGAAGTGCTCTGTGTCCCATTTTCTGCCAACTTCATCTAAATATTTGTGATGTTGTAGGATGACAAGAGAAAACCAGCATGGGAGGCTCAAAGTGGAGCACGGTGAAAACAAAAGTAACATGCACTGAGCTCTTGCAGATGCTATCGTTTCATGTTTGATCTGTGTGAGGAGGGTGGATACCTCATAAATACTTGTATAACAAACATGCATAACACATAGAAATGGATTGTAATTCCATAATTTTCCCCCCAGCAATTATGAAAAAAATTCATCTACCAGTTTAAAGTCCCTCTGGTTCATTTTTGGGCACATGTGAAGGCAGTTTATATAGTTTAGGCTCCTCCCACAATAAAACTAAGTATAGGCTGCAGTATTCTGATCACCCTCCTCTGTGAATTGTAACTAATACTAGGGATGCACCGATCCACATTTCTCACTTCCGATCCGATCCGATACTTATTAACTCAGTATCGACCGATACTGATACTTTTACGATCCGATACTGTTCAGGTATGTGACTCTGTATAATGAAACTTTTGCACCTAAACTATTCATTTTAACATTGTGTGAGATAAACCCAATGAAGACTCTTTTAAGCCTTACAATAGGGAACCCACTGACTTTAACAGCACACAGGACCGGAGGCAATTATACCACACACATGTCCTCCTTACTCATGGTGCAGCTGAAAAAACTAAAAAAGCGCTAAGCATGATGGGAAAGACAACACAGCACTCCCCTTAACCAATAAGAGAGTGGATTATAGCTGGAAAACAGATTTAGCTGGAAAACTTTTCTAGGTAAATCTGGAAAACTAAAAACAACAGTAGCTCATGGCTCTCTGCTAAAGCTGGAAAACTAAAAAACGCTAAGCATTATGGGAAAGACAACAAAATCCACTCTCTTATTGGTTAAGGGGAGGGGCTGTGTTGTGTTTCCCATCATGCTTAGCGTTTTTTTTTAGTTTTTTCAGCTTTAGCTGGACAAACTATTGGTTGTAACTATTGGTAACTATATATAACTATATAACATACAGTTTGCACTACTTCTCATACTTGCACTAATGTCTGTATTACATCACTGCCTATAATCATAATACTGTTTACATTCTCTGTTTACATTTATTAATACTGTTTACTTTTATTACTACTGCTTACATGTAATTACTACTGTTTACATTTATTTACACTACTCTAATATCTACACCACTGCTGGTACATATACAGTGTGCTCTGAACGGTCTTATTTAGGGATGCCCAATGTGCCTTACTGCATATGCCACTTTTTGCCTCTATAACAACATCAACTACTACCTCATACATATACTGTGTACATTGACTCATACGCTGCTTTGCCACTTTGCAAATGTCAATGCTAGAAACCTTTAGTTTATTTTAGTTATACTTTTTATACTCTTTTTTTTGTGCTAGTATGCAAAAACTCAGGACAGTATTATGTTCATTAAATGTTTAATGTTTTAGTTTTAGAGTTGGTGTGGATTTTCATGCTCTTGCACCGCTATGCAAAAAAAAAAAAAAACTCAGGACAGTGTTAGTTTTACTATTTTATGCTTATGTCTATTATTATATGTTTCAGTGTTTCAATGTTTAGATGTTTACTGTTGCACCGAGGGACTGAGAGAAACGCAATTTCGGTCCTGTGTATGTCCTGTACAGTACATATTGCAGATCTGACAATAAAGTTGACTTTGACTTTTTGACTTTGACTTTGGTTATAATGGGAAAGACAACAAAATCAACTCACACTATGTTAAGAAGTGCAGTCACAGAATGTGATTGAACACAAGTGCCCTTTGAAGCTGGATCGGAAAAGTATTGGCAGGTTTGAACCGATACCCGATACTTAAATAATGCTGGTATCGGATACCGATACCGATACTGGATCGGATCTGCCCCATCCCTAACTAATACCAGTGTTGACTCTGTGCCACCTAATGGAGGAACGTCTCCTGCAGTAAACTATATCAGGTGCAATATGGATGATGAAACATTTCTGAGAGAATGAATCATTCCCCAAGACAATACCACATCTCAGGCATACAAAGTCAAAAGTCAAAAGTAAAAGTCAACTTTATTGTCAAAACTGCAGTATGTACAGGACATACACAGGATTGAAATTGCATTTCTCTCAGTCCCTTCGGTGCAACAGTAACCATTTAAACACTAAAACACTGAAACATTTAATAAACATAAGCATAAAATGAAATAATAAAAGTGTCCTGAGTTTTTGCATAGTA
>JBBPBX010077327.1:0-16899 GCA_038048925.1 Garcialebias charrua
ATATATATATATATATATATATATATCAGCAGTAGTGTAGATATAAAAAGTAGTGTAAATGTAAACAGTAGTAATGAATGTAAACAGTAGTAATAAATGTAAACAGTAGTAATAAATGTAAACAGTAGTAATGAATGTAAACAGTAGTAATAAATGTAAACAGTAGTAATGAATGTAAACAGTAGTAATGAATGTAAACAGTAGTAATGAATGTAAACAGTAGTAATGAATGTAAACAGTAGTAATAAATGTAAACAGTAGTAATAAATGTAAACAGTAGTAATGAATGTAAACTGTAGTAATAAATGTAAACAGTAGTAATGAATGTAAACAGTAGTAATAAATGTAAACAGTAGTAATAAATGTAAACAGTAGTAATAGATGTAAACAGTATTAATAAATGTAAACATTGAATGTAAACAGTAGTATGACTATAGGCAGTGATGTAATACAAACATTAGTGCAAATATGAGAAGTAGTGCAAACTGAATGAGCACATGACCGAGAGTTTAGTGAATAACCCGTTTGATGACACAGAGTCCAGTGTTAAAATCTTTGTGTTGTGTGGTAATGTGTGAGAAAGTTTTAGTGTTAAGGCAGTTCAAATGGGAGGGGAGGCAGAGCAGGCAGAGTGTTTAGCATCCTGACTGCCTGATGAACAGAGCTGTCTCTCAGTCTGCTGGTTCGAGCCTGGAGACTCCTCAGTCTCCTCCCTGATGGCAGCAGTCTGAAGCAGCTGTGTAGTGGGTGTGTGGGATCACCTGCCATGCAGTGGGCTTTCCGAGTGAGGCGGTTGCTGTGTAAGTCCTGCAGTGAGGGGAAGGAGGTGCCGACGATCTTCTCAGCTGCTCTCACGATGCGCTGGAGGCTCTTGCGGCAGGATGCAGTGCATGCACCAAACCACACAGTAGCTGTGTTTCCATCCATTTTCATTTCGATTTTTGAGCTAATTTTTGAAATCTCGCAAATATGTAAATACAAATTAATGCGAAGCAGAAGTGTTTCCATCTGCTGGCTTGAAGCGCATCTACCAAGCCACGCACAGCGTCATTACGTCAGACGTCAGCGTCATTACGTCAGACGTCAGCACTGCGCATGTCTACAGTAAACAGGAAGTAGCGGTTGAAAACAGAACCCGGCCACACATCTCGTCAAAATGGAGAGAATATTTCAGGTACGTGTTGCTATCGGTCGAGTTGTATTTATTCTGTCATGCCAACTAGTTTTAGCGATGTTACATGTTGTCCGGAGCGGAAACAGCTGATCAGTCACGTGACGTGAATGTTCGCTTCGGCAGCACGAGTCGGCAAATCTGTTTCCATCTGTCGCTGTGCGCATCTGCTCATTTGCGAACATCCCAAAAACCACCTCAAGCGAGCGTATAAACTTTTTGGCGAACTTGAGAAAGTAAATACGGATTTTGCCGTTTCCATTAAGCTTTTCTGCTGCGATACTTCAAAATGCGCACCTAGAAACCTTGATGGAAACACGGCTTGTATGCAGCTGGTCAGGACACTTTCTATGGCACCTCTGTAGAAGGTGCTCATGATGGGGGTTGAAGCTCCAGCCCTTTTCAGCTTGCGGAGAAAGTAGAGACGCTGGTGAGCCTTCTTTGCCAGTGCTGCAGTGTTCCTGCTCCAGGACAGGTCCTTTGAGACGTGCACTCCCAGGAACTTGGTGCTGTCTACTCTCTCCACTGCGGTGCTGTTGATGGTCAGAGGGGCATGTTGTGCATCCCTCTTCCTGAAGTCCACAACAATCTCCTTTGTCTTCTCCACGTTGAGAGTGAGATTGTTGTGTCCGCACCACAAGGCCAGGCGGCTCACCTCGTTCCTGTAGTCCGTCTCATCGTTGTTGCTGATGAGACCCACCACTGTTGTGTCGTCCGCAAACTTGATGAAGTGGTTGGAGCTGTATGATGGTGTGCAGTCGTGTGTTAGCAGGGTGAATAGAAGGGGGCTCAGCACACATCCTTGTGGGGCCCCTGTATTCAATGTGATTCAATGTGATTCTGATCTATATTGACTGAGATGCGGAAGTTATAAAAACATTAAATATGAGCCGTGCTTCTAAATGTTTCCTTTCCTTCTGTGCTCCTCCCCCAGCCGCCCAGACACATCCTTCTCGTGGTTTGTGAACCCATTCAAATGTTTCTTCCACTTGGTGTGGCGAAGCTACAAGAAGTACATCATCATCGCCCTCGTCCTCCTCATCACCGTGCTCTTCCTCGCCCTGCTCTTCTACACTCTGCCAGGAGCCATCTCCCAGAAGATAATCAACGGATAACAGACTGAACACAGCAGACTTCTACAAATACACAATCATGAACATTTTTAACTTCCCAAACTCGTCAACTCTGACCAAAAAAACACGTCTGGTTGATTTGAACGTGCACAGATTTTTCTCGTAATTGATCACATTAATCACATTAGTTAAAATAATTCACTCACTTGGTAAACATGAGTCCAGATTTCATCTTTGGTGTCTTTGTGCTCTCTCATTATTCTAGTTTGTTGCAGTGCTTTAAGTGGGCCGGAACTCACCGGTACCCAGTTCCGCCACTTCTAAAATTTAACCCTGAGAGTACCGGGACTTTTTTTAATAGTAAGGTGCGTTCCGGAACTTATTTTCGTCTTCTCCACTTGAAAGACCCGTGGCAGATTAGAATGCATCATTTCCCCCGACTGGATTTCAAGAAACAGCAATGCATCTGTCGACAATAAAACATCTTTGGTGGAGCGCGTCATTTTGGCCAATCACAACCTCAGGATAGACAGGGGGAGGAGACGACAGCGAAATCTGTAAAAAAAAAAAAAAACTCTGCAGCGTGAGTTCAACAGAGCGCGAGGGAGGCGGAAGTAACTCCTCCAACGTGTGGGTAAAGTTAATATTTTTATACATGCAGTGTAACCATTGTTTAGTAAAATGGCATGTTGTGTTACAAATAAAACTAAATAAAAATTAACAAAATAAAAGTCAGTTGCACCCCTAAAGCCACTGTGATAAAGTGTCACATTAATTTCATTATCTTAGCCACAGGAGTGAGTTTAAAAACAGGATGATGTCTATATGAACTAGTTGAATGAGGTGTCTCTAAAATATCCTGATGCATGATCAATAATAATTTAAACAATTTTTTTAAGCTGTCCACAGGACCTGAGTTTATTTTGTTAGATGTCTCTAAAATAGTTAGTAAATCATGTTTACATGTAGGTAAACATAGATGTTTAACAACTTGTTAAAATATACCAGAATGCAGGAAATGGCATCTACTTTTCCAAAATTTCTGGCAAAACATCTTCACCAGCATATTTAAGAAATGAGTTTTTACTGTAAGTAAGTTTTATTTATATAGCACATTTCACAGACATGAGAGTCACAAAGTGCTTTACAAACGGAAAAATAAAATCATAAAATCACAGAAGTACTATACAGAAAGGTAAAACATAGCCTGGCCCTCGCCTTCCTGCACAGCTCCGCTCAATTCTCATTTCCCTTCACTGCACAGTCTGGGACTTCTCCCATCCACAACCATTTCTCCGGTAGATTTTTGTTCGGACCAATCAGAGAGCAGAAGGCGGAGTTTTGAACGACGTCGACTGACGTCGTCATTCAAAATGGCTGCCGCCACGAAGGAATTTTCAATAAAACAAGGTAAAAAACTATTATTTCTCTGCTGAGAAAAAATATATTTCATAGCTGACGTTATATCAGAAGTGTTCCTGAGCAATCAGAGAGCAGAAGGCGGAGTTTTGAACGATGTCGACTGACGTCGTCATTCAAAATGGCTGCCGCCACGAACGAATTTTCATCAAAACAAGGTAAAAAACTATTATTTCTCTGCTGAGAAAAAATATATTTCATAGCTGACGTTATATCAGAAGTGTTCCTGAGCTTAACAGTTCCTAAATCAATTCACGAAATGGTCAAATCTGCTGGATATTAAATAGTTTCGGTTTGATATTTTCCAAACAGCCTCGGGTGCGCTACGAAAATAAATGATAAAAAATCGAATTTTATCTCAAATGTTTCATCTAGGCCAACAGTCAGTAAATTAAAGACATATAATTACACACTGGTGGCAGAAAAAATATCCACCGAGTGAGAAAGTTAATTCTCAATAGTCCAGGTATCAAATCCGCTCATTCTCAATCAGTTCATCTGGACAGTTTCTTTTTAGCAGAAACGTTTCACCCTCACTCCAGAGGGCTTCCTCAGTCAGAGTAGTCCAAAGCACACTGAAGTTAACCCACCAAGTAAGCAACTTATGTGGACCAACCAGTTTGCTGTAGCCAAGATGGTTTCTGGGGGCGTGTCCCTCGTCGACTCCTCCCAGGCAGGCAGACATGTCCAAAGTGGTTCAAGACAAGAAAGTTAATTCTCAATAGTCCAGGTATCCAGGTGAGGGTGAAACGTTTCTGCTAAAAAGAAACTGTCCAGATGAACTGATTGAGAATGAGCGGATCCACCAAGTGGTTTCTGAGCAATTTATCTGAATAGCCTGGACCTCGTCAGGCTAAACTAACAAAACTCTGCCTCCTGTTCTCTGATTGGTCCATTCAAAAATCTCCAGGAGAAATCGTTGTCTATGGCAGAGATGCCAGACCCTAGTCCAAAGCGAAGTGAAGGACAAGGGTCTGGTTTAAACCAGGCTAGGTAAAACATAACGAACTCTAAAATCAATGTACAAAATTAATCAAAAGCCTGTCTGAAGAGATAAGTCTTAAGTTTTTAAATGCATCTGTTGACTCGGAGCAGCGCATTGTTAGCAAAATGTTCTGCTGTATTTGACTTGCTGCTGTTGTTGGTTATTGATTTTTTGGTTGACACAAATTACAAAATCTTCCGGGGGGGGGGGAGTTTGCAGGTATGTCAACCAGCTCTCTACCTTTGTCTGTCATTGTCCCCACATTTAGAGTTGCAACCCTCAGTCCTACATTCTTTCCTCCTCTCCCTCTGTCTCCTGACACGTTTCTCTCCTCGGGGTCTTTGACTAACAGTAGCACAGAATCTGCCGGCACCTGTTTGTCAACAGTTATATTTTATTGTTTATTTAATCTTTAGTTATACAGGTAGTCTCGTTGAGTCACAAGAACTCATTTTCAAGAGAGACCTATTTTGGGAGCAAATCATGGGGGTTAAGGGCCTTGCTCAAGGGCCCAGAGTGGGATAAACGAGGGTGGATGCAGGTGTAGGGGCTTCAGCTTTTCCACCCACATTTTGATGTTGTCGGCCCAGGGAGTTGAACCTGCAACTTTCCAATCACAGGCCCATCTTCTCTGATCTCTGCACCACCAGACCTCTGCAGTGGAAGTGGTCTCCAGCTACAAATACTTGGGTGTACACATGAATGATAACCTCAGCTGGAGCAACAACACCACCAGCCTGATCAAGAAAGGTCATCAGAGACTCTACTTCCTCAGACGGCTGAGACGAGCTGGTCTGAGCAGCCCAGTCCTCACCTCGTTCTACAGGTGTGCAGTGGAGAGCATCCTGTGCTCCAGCATCAACGTGTGGCATGGAGGCTGCACAGTTGAAGAAAGAAAAGCTCTGCAGAGAGTGGTGAAGGCTGCACAGAAGATGTTGGAGTCAGTCTCCCCACCATCACAGACATTTACACCTCCAGATGCAGGAAAAGAGCCACCTGCATCATGAAAGACCTCACTCACCCAGCACACTCACTCTTTGCCCCACTCCCCTCAGGACGGAGGTTGAGGAGCATCAAATGTAGAACCACTAGACTGAGGAACAGCTTCTACCCTGAGGCTGTTAGACTCATGAATAAATAAATAATAAGAATAAACACTGCAAAATATCACATCATGCTGATGCTGATCTGTTTTCTTGTTGCTGTGTTCATCTGTGACCATCTGCTCATACAGACTCATGTTCGTGCTGCTGTTTATAATGATGTTTTTCTACTACATTAGGGCTTAGTGTATTACTAGTTGATGTTTTTCTTAGTTAATTCTAGATGTTATTACTGTTTTTCTCTTGCATTTGTTGTTGGATGTAACTGGGACCCTGTGTACATAATCTCGTTTCATCACATGTACTACATGCGGTGCAAATGACAATAAAGATTCTCTGACTCTGACACAACTCTCGCCATTTTTCTGGGCTTGGAACCAGAACCAGAGACACTGGCTTGTGCTCCCTAGTGGCTGGTTGGGCTGTTAAAGTAAAAGCTACAGTGTGTACGTGATGCAACAACTCATCTATCTAGATATATATTATACTTGTTGTGCTAAAAGCTACATGATTAACTTTTAATAAAAACTGACTACACTGCTTATAATAAAACAGTTTTGTGTAATTCAGAACAACAGTCCCTTCAGCTCCTTTCATTTTCTTCCAGGTGTTTTTCTGGTGAACTGCGTACATGAATTGTAACTTTTTATACTCAGAAAGAGCAAAAACAACACAGGCTTTGCTGCAAACGTCCATTTTTTGTCCGACTTCCAACATGTGGGAAACTGGAGCACAACTTCCCAGTTCAGACCGCTGGTCAGAACTTTGGAATGGGGCGGGGCTTATGGCAGTCTTCACTGCAGAATGTTCAGTCTCCAAAATCTGTCAGAATCCTTTTGGGAATAAAGTCACAAGAGGGTTTTTGCCAATTCGCTAAAGAAAGTGACAAAGTAGCAATAGTGCCTCTGTCACAATAAAAGCACTGAATGTTATTTAAACTTTCTGTCTGGTTCATTTTAATATTGGTAAAAACTGATTTATGGGTCCAATTTATTAAGACTCATGACATTCTTGCTGAACGTTAGTCAGCAGTTCAGCTTTTGATGTTCAGCAGTGATGTACTGGAGAAACCCTGTTCCAGTCAGAGATCTTGTACTGGGAACAAGACCAGGACTGGGCGCAGGACCAGGCTAACAGATGTGGACCTCTTCTAGGAGGATGAAGGCAGAAAAAAAAAAATTGGGATGGAAATATGTTCTCTGCAACCAAGAAGGGAGAAAACCCAGAAGGTATAGAGCAGGGCTGTTCAGACTTTTTCAGCATGCAAGCTTTTTTTAAATGATCAAGTCAAAGTGATCTACCTTCTATGAGGCCCCGTTTACACGAAAACAACCTGTGGAAACATTAGTGATTTTTCAATGTTTATTGGGGGTAATTAACAAAAAATAAGCTGGTTTACATGAAAAATGAACTCAGATCGCTGGATTCAAAGTCCAGAGTGCTAACCATTACACCACGGAACCACGAAAAACAATGGTTTGGACTTTTTTCCCAACAGATATTTCACATTGAACTTTAAGATTAATAATACATTTTTGTGAGAATTGTCTTTTTCTCTTAAGTCCATTTTCTCATAAGCAATATCACACAGTTGTTAAATTTAAGGTCCCACTGAGATTTGAACTCAGATCGCTGGAGTCAGAGTCCAGAGTGCTAACCATTACACCATGGAACCACTATGCTACAACTGTGACAAAACCAGCCTTAATTCTTAATCTACAACAAGTCAATTCAATTGAAACACTTCTGTGCACATGTTCATCAGCTAAACCTTAAAGCTGTAAAAAAAACTCAAGCTGGGGAACAATAGTCTGTTTAGGGGGGGGGAAGAAAGGAGGGAAGGGGGAAGAAGAGGGGGGAAGAAAGAGGAAAGTCGTGGGTTCGATTCCAGCAGTCGCCATGTCATTTTTTTGGAAAAAAATTCCCACAATTAATGTTTAAGTGTTATGAAGTAACATTTGGGTTTTTTGTATCTTGAAAATTTTTTAAATGCTTTTTTTGTACAAATAGTGTACCATAGTACCCCGGTACTCTAATTTAAAACACAACACTTTTTATTTGTCATAAAAGGCTTTCTTTTTAAAACTTTATTGATAAATTGCTTAATTAATTAAGCTTTTTCATTCTACTAATATATTCATATTAATGTGTTAAATTATACTGTATACTATATACTTGATACAGTATATTTTAATGTCCTTAATCATACCCAGTGCTTATTTTAATTTTTCACTGCAAAACAATGACTGAAACTAAAATATTCTTTTACAGTGTCTTTCCTAAAGTACTTTTTGAGTGAAGTGAATGATGTGTTGTTTCTAGTGTATGCTTAAAATTATTACCAATAATTCAGAATTAGCAGCAGCTAATATTTACTCACAGTAAAAGACCGGAGACCTTATCGGTTTCAAAGAACCAAATATTTATTCATCAACAATTAAGATAGTGAATTAAACATTTTTAGTTAGTCCAAAAACATTGTAGCATTTAGTTGCAACACCTTTCCACTGAAGTCTCCCATTTATTTTTCTTAAATCAAGAAATTTGTGGTTTGCTGAAGGAATTAAATCCTTTTATTTTATGGTTTGTAGAATTATTTGGTATACATAATGACAATAAGAATAAATATCTGTATTATCAACCCAAAACAAAATAAATAACACTCTGTACTATATACAATGAAACAGTTTGTGAAGTTATTTAAAATAAAGAAAATGTTTATGTTTTCTTTTTAATTTGTTCCAGCCACTGCTCTTTAGTGAGACTTTCATTAGAGGGACGGTGCATTTGCCCTCTATACTGGCTGTGTCCTGTTTCAGCAATTCTGAACTGCCCGCATTTTTTGCACGTGTTGTGCAAAACTCTGCGTGTCAGTTTTCGGGGTGCTCGCTGAGGATGGTTGGATGTTGCTCTGGGAGCTGGAGCAGGGACCAGAACAGGAGCCGCAGCAGGAGCAGGTGGATGAGTGGCAAAGAAGGTGGAAACACTCTGATTCTGTAGAGTGACGCTTCACACTTTCCACCCCAGGGGTAAATTCCTGCCTCTTTTTGGGGACCTAAACTTCCCAGTGTTCAGTTTATCTTGGCGCCGAGCAGCAAATACCACCCTCTGCTTGTCGAACTCCAGCAGGTTCTGCCATAAAGCAACAATGCTGCTCACCTAAACAGGGAAATAACACAGTTGAACACGAGAACACAGCAATGTTCAAGTGATTTGAGGAGTATGCATATATGCAGCAAGCTACAACACATGTCACTGACCTCATGGTTGCTCAGCACCAGAGATGTCTTGATCCTCAGCTCCACCAGATACTCAGCCATGCTGTCCACTTTGTCCAGGCCTGGAACGCTTGACTCATCTAAACCCTAAGAAAACACAACCAACATATTAGTTAAATAACATTTTGTTGACGTTGTCTTTTATTTATCTACCGGTACTATTCTACAGTTTACTATGTATTCACACCTCTGAGATATGGCCAGCTATGGGAGGATGGGTGGAGGGAGCAGGATGGGTGGAGGCGTCAAGCTGTGAGGTCACAGAGAAAAGGGCATCATCTTGAAGTCCTGATACCAGTAAGTTCAGAGCCTCCTCATCCACGAAGCCTTCATCTTCCTCTCCTTCACTTCCATCCACATCTTCCAGAAGATCTTCAGTCTCTTTCGAGTCAGGCTGTTGCCCGTCTGACTTAACAGGCAGTCAACACCCAGCAGCTCACCTATGGAAAAATAAAACAAACGCAGATAGCAAAACAGTTCTTTACTCTTTATACATATTAGTGACTCAGACATTTGGAAATCTGCATGAATATGCCTCTTTAATGAAGACAGAGAACTCCATGACTAGTGCATTAACAGAATACCCTAGTTTTCGACAGATCGGGTGCTTTGACTTCTATCGAGGCTTTTTTGTCCACCTCGAGTACCCGTAGTGACGTCAGCACGTCACATTTCACAGCGCGCAAGGTAGCTTTTAGCTTTTAGTAGACGCCACAAAATGGATTCCTTTGTGCGCACGGATGTAAATGGAGCAGGCAGTCTTGTCAAAAAGGTAAAACAGTTTTTAATTTATAAAATGCGCTATTTCCTGTTGATTTTCTGTTCTCTGACCACCGTAGATTGTGACTGGCAGCAGGTGGCGGTGTTGCATTGCAGGCCACATATATAACACGGCAGCTTCCTCTCTCGTTTCACAAACAAAAGCAACATATTAATCTCTCTAGACCTATTAAAAAAACCTATAAACACATTAATCTCTAAAAGTAAACCTAAATTGCACAGCACTTCAGGCTGTGGTGCGGTGTTGCCCCATTTGTTTTTCAGTTTCGGTTTCAGCGCCGCACGGTATACTTTCACTTTTAATATTAATAATAATAACTAATAGTTTTGTTTTTCCTGTGACTTATCTGCAGTATGATAAATGATAGGAGCATAATAAATGCTCCCAATGTTTTGTTGGTCTTTTTTTTCTTTTTGTAAAGACGGTTTTTATGCATTTATATTTATTTATTTATTTTGCATCATAAGACACTGTGACGTCATCGGCTACTCGAGCGTCGTTCGAGTTTTTTTATGTTAATGTCGAGGTTAAAAATTATGTACTCGTTCAACCCCTATCCATGACATTAATGAATACATACTGCTGTACTCACAGAGGAAACTGTCTCGCAGGTGTGTGCCGGAGTCCAGGAAGATGGAGCAATGCAAGGGCTCCTCACAGCAGATGAAGAGGGACTCCTCTCAGAGGATGAAGAGGGACTCCTCTCAGAGGATGAAGAGGGACTCCTCTCAGAGGATGAAGAGGGACTCCTCTCAGAGGATGAAGAGGGACTCCTCTCAGAGGATGAAGAGGGACTCCTCTCAGAGGATGGAGACGGGCTGGGTGTTTTCCGGGCCACCAAGTTGGGCTTCAGTGAATCGGAAAGAGACCCACCAAAATGGGATTTAGTGAACTGAAATGACAAATGTACACTCATATAAAGTAAATAATTAAATGTGACTTTCCTCCCCTCCATTGATTACGGTGACATTCTCTACATGAATGCTCCTACAAGCACCCTGCGGTTGTTGGATGTTGTCTATCATGGTGCACTAAGATTCATAACTGGCTGTGATTATCATATCCACCACTGCACCCTGTATTCACTGGTTAATACAGACTGAGGAACAGCTTCTACCCTGAGGCTGTTAGACTCATGAATAAATAAACAATAAGAATGATCACTGCAAAAATATCACATCATGCTGATGCTGATCTGTTTTCTTGTTGCTGTGTTCATCTGTGACCATCTGCTCATACAGACTCATGTTTGTGCTGCTGTTTATAATGATGTTTTTCCACTACATTAGGGCTTAGTGTATTACTAGTTGATGTTTTTCTTAGTTAATTCTAGATGTTATTACTGTTTTTCTCTTGCATTTTGTTGTTGGATGTAACTGGGACCCTGTGTACATAATCTCGTTTTCATCACATGTACCACATGCGGTGCAAATGACAATAAAGACTCTCTGACTCTGACTCTCTTAACTGGACATCATTAACTTTTTTTTTTTTTTACAGGACATACACAGGATTGAAATTGCATTTCTCTCAGTCCCTCGGTGCAACAGTAACCATTTAAACACTAAAACACTGAAACATTTAATAAACATAAGCATAAAATAGTAATAGTAATCATCTTATTATTATGACAATTACTCATGTCTCTTTTTTGTTTATAGTGGCTTCACTTTACCTTCTGATAGAGATTGTGCCATTTGTTCTGCCTCAGGGCTGGTCACATCCACTCCTCATCTCCAGAACTTTATGGATCTTTGGCTGGGAGCTCATCTGAACAGAACATCAGAAAAGAGGAGAATGAAACAAAACAAAGAATTGATGTACTTTATACAGTTAATGATTACAGTCAATTATCTATATATTCATCCATCCATCCATCTATTCATCCATCCATCTATCTATTCATCCATCTATCTATTCATCCATCCATCCATCCACCTATCTATTCATCCATCCATCCACCTATCTATTCATCCATCCATCTATCTATTCATCCTTCCATCCATCCATCTATCTATTCATCCTTCCATCCATCCATATATATATTCATCCATCCATCTATCTATTCATCCATCCATCCATCCACATATCTATTCATCCATCCATCCATCCATCCATCCATCCACCTATATACTCATCCATCCATCCATCCATCCATCCATCTATATATTCATCCATCCATCTATATATTCATCTATCTATCTATCTATCTATCTATCTATCTATCTATCTATCTATCTATCTATCTATCTATCTATCTATCTATCTATCTATCTATCTATCTATCTATCTATCTATCTATCTATCTATCTATCTATCTATCTATCTATCTATCTATCTATCTATCTATCTATCTATCTATCTATCTATCTATCTATCTATCTATCTATCTATCTATCTATCTATCTATCTATCTATCTATCTATCTATCTATCTATCTATCTATCTATCTATCTATCTATCTATCTATCTATCTATCTATCTATCTATCTATCTATCTATCTATCTATCTATCTATCTATCTATCTATCTATCTATCTATCTATCTATCTATCTATCTATCTATCTATCTATCTATCTATCTATCTATCTATCTATCTATCTATCTATTCATCCATCCATCCATCCATCCATCCATCAATATTATATTGATAATAATAGGTTACTACTATAAGTGAATGTGTCATTAAAGTTTGATCAAAAACGTGACATCATAATACCACTATTTTTTATTTAATCTATGGTCTACATTATTATTTTTAGGTGATGTGAAATAAACAAAAAAATACGACGTTTGTTTGCACGTAAAGATGTAAGAAAATATGAATGGATACTTACTGTAAGATTGCTTTTTAAGTCGACAGAGACAACAGATCGATGAGAAATCCCTCTTGTGTAACGGGAGCAGGCTGTCGACAGCTAACTATACTGTATATTCCTCCAACACAAAAACAAAATCGTGAATTTGTTTTCTGTTGTTGTAGCTGCCGTTGTTGTTTTGAATGAAAGCTAACTAGCTAGCGGAAGTCGCTAGCGGAAGTGGGCATGACGTGGCGGAAGTGGGCATGAGAGCGCAAGGGGCGTGCGGATAGGCTCGTGACGGTGATTGGCTCGTTCCATTGTGAGGTGTCTCGCCATTGGCTGCAGCGTCCATTGTGAGAATGGAGAGGTGCGAAGCTTATTGGAGGAGAGAAATGGACAAACATGCGCCAGGTGTGGCTCAGTTGGGAGAGCGTCAGACTGAAGATCTGAAGGTCCCTCGTTCAATCCCTGGTTTTGGCATTTGTGGTGTTTCGTGCTTCACAACAACAAACTCTGCTTATGTTGGTAACAAACAGTGTATATTTCTTCAAGTGATTTACATATCTGATCCTTCAATGAATCAAACCACACATACACAATAAAGAATTTTAAATGTACAGCAGACACCTTGCTCATGCATTGAAAAACCATAAGATTGTACCTTCTAGCTTTCTTCTTGGACATTGTATACCTTGTATGTGTAATTGTGCCAATTATACAGAGAAAAGACTTCATTTAGTCTCTCAAGGAAGAAATCCCTTTGAATGACCTGTTCAAGACTTACAAGTAGCTGAGATGGGAATTGTCCTTAGACCTTTGCTTGTCTTCTCCAACACTTTATCCACACTTTGAACTAGGTTATTGCTCTCCACTTCAAAGTCAAAAGTCAAAGTCAAAGTCAACTTTATTGTCAGATCTGCAATATGTACAGTGCAGGACATACACAGGACCGAAATTGCGTTTCTCTCAGTCCCTCGGTGCAACAGTAAACATCTAAACATTGAAACACTGAAACATATAATAATAGACATAAGCATAAAAATAGTAAAACTAACACTGTCCTGTGTGTTTTTTTTTTTTTTTTTTTTGCATAGTGGTATAAAAAAAGAGTATAAAAAGTATAACTAAAATAAACTAAAGGTTTCTAGCATTGACATTTGCAAAGTGGCAAAGCAGCGAATGAGTCAATGTACACAGTATATGTATGAGGTAGTAGTTGATGTTGTTGTAGAGGCAAAAAGTGGCATATGCAGTAAGGCACATTGGGCATCCCTAAATAAGACCGTTCAGAGCACACTGTATATGTACCAGCAGTGGTGTAGATATTAAAGTAGTGTAGATAAATGTAAACAGTAGTAATTACATGTAAGCAGTAGTAATAAAAGTAAACAGTATTAATAAATGTAAACAGAGAATGTAAACAGTATTATGATTATAGGCAGTGATGTAATACAGACATTAGTGCAATTATGAGAAGTAGTGCAAACTGTATGAGCACATGACCGAGAGTTTAGTGAAAACCCGTTTGGTGACACAGAGTCTAGTGTCACTTGATGAAGTCACTTGATGAAAATCTGAAGCACCTTAGAGAATTCTTGAAGATGTTTCCATGCATGTGATTTTGCATCAAGAATATGGTAGGACATGCTTGTAGAGCAACGCTGAAAATGCTTTGTGGTATATATGAAGAAGGAAAAAAGAGGTTCCACTGAGATTTGAACTCAGATCACTGGATTCAAAGTCCAGAGTGCTAACCATTACACCACGGAACCACAAAAAACAATGGTTTGGACTTTTTTCCCCAACAGATATTTCACATTGAACTTTAAGATTAATAATACATTTTTGTGAGAATTGTCTTTTTCTCTTAAGTCCATTTTCTCATAAGCAATATCACACAGTTGTTAAATTTAAGGTCCCACTGAGATTTGAACTCAGATCGCTGGAGTCAGAGTCCAGAGTGCTAACCCTTACACCATGGAACCACTATGCTACAACTGTGACAAAACTAGCCTTAATTCTTAATCTACAACAAGTCAATTCAATTGAAACACTTCTGTGCACATGTTCATCAGCTAAACCTTAAAGCTGTAAAAACCCAGTTGAGGCCCAATGAGGCCTGTCCGTCTGGATACAGTTATCTGCAGAGAGCCCGCAGCACTGGCCGCGGTGGTGGTCTGGCTGTAATCTACCGCAATAATTTAAAATTGACACATCTGGCTTCTCAGGACTTTTCCTCTTTTGAAAGTTTGGCCTTCAACTTCAAAGCCCCACTCCTGATGAACGTTATATTGATTTATAGACCTCCCAAACCGCATGTTTCATTTAACTCAGAGATGCATGACCTCCTCACCTTTTTCTGCACCTCCCCTGTGAAAACTATTTTTCTTGGCGATTTAAATATCCACATGGACAACTCCTCTTCCCCGTTGGCAACAGATTTTAAGTCTCTTCTGGACTCTCTTAATCTCACCCAACATGTGGACGCCCCTACGCACAGCAGGGGGCACACTCTGGATTTGGTGATTACAGACACTGTTCTCATCAATAACTTATCTGTATATGACCTGGGTGTCTCGGACCACAGTGTCATCTCTCTGGAAGTGCCTTCAACTTCACCTGCTCCAAACCCAAAGCGACCCATCCAGTTCCGGGACTTTAAAAACATTTCCCCTGATGTTCTGTCCACTGATCTTCACGCCCTGACCGCTGTCAATCATTCATCTGCCAATGACTCCGTTGATTACTACAACCGATCTCTCCAAGAGCTTCTGGACCTACATGCTCCGTTGAAGACAAGACTGGTGTCTTTCTCCCGTTCAGCCCCCTGGTACACTGGTGAGCTGCGCAGGATGAAGGCAACTGGCCGTGCTATCGAGAGACGTCTAAAATCATCTGGTCTCTCGGTACATAAGCAGGCATACAAAGAACATCAGAAAGCATACGCCTATTCTCTTAAAGAAGCACGCTCCAAGTATTACTCCAACATCATCAACACCTGCCCTGGTAACTCTAAACAGCTCTTCTCCACAGTAACTCATCTACTTAATCCCATTAAACAAACTTCTGAGGAATGTGTTCAAAAATGCAACCTGTTCCTCTCATCATTTAAAAACAAAATTGACACCATCAGATCTCAGCTTCACAACCTCCCTGATCTTCGTTTACCATCTACCCGTCTGCATCCTGGGTCCCTGAGCAGCTTTGATGAGGTTGTTCAGAGTGAGGTGGAGTCCATCATAAAGAAAATGAAGCCTTCATCCTGCGCCCTGGATCCCTTCCCCTCATCTCTCATAAAATCCAATCACTCTGCAATAAGCCCATTAATCACACAAATAATAAATCAGTCTCTACAATCTGGTCATGTTCCACTGCCTCTAAAAACTGCCATCATTAGGCCTCTTCTGAAAAAATCTAATTTGGATCCCGACATTTTTTCTAATTACCGCCCAATTTCCCACCTCCCGTTTCTGTCCAAAGTGCTGGAAAAAGCAGTTGCTGCTCAGCTGCAGGACCACCTACAGCAACACTCTCTGTATGAGAAGTTCCAGTCTGGATTCAGAGCAGCTCACAGTACTGAGACTGCATTACTGAGAGTTACAAATGATATCCTCATGGCTGCTGACACTGGCTCTCCCTCCGTCCTTGTCCTCCTTGACCTCACTGCAGCCTTCGACACTGTGGACCATAATATTCTCCTCCACCGTCTTCATGTGGAGGTCGGTCTCTGTGACACTGTCCTGGACTGGTTCAAATCTTTCCTCTCTGATAGGCTGGAATGCGTTAGTCTTGGCAATGCCACTTCCCAGACAGTCGGTGTCTCCTGTGGTGTCCCTCAAGGGTCAGTTCTGGGGCCCCTGCTGTTTTCCCTTTACATGCTGCCTTTAGGTCAAATTATTAATCAGTTCAACATTTCTTTTCACTGCTATGCCGACGACACACAGCTTTACATCAGGACTGGATCATCCTCATCATCCCCATCTCCATCTTCACTCACTGCCCTCTCTGCCTGCCTGGAGGAAATAAGGGCATGGATGAATCAGAACTTTCTTCAATTAAACTGCTCCAAGACTGAGGCCATAATGATTGGCACCCCTCACCAGATACAAACATCAACTTTAACAACAATCTCCTTCTCTGGTCAAGACATCCCCCTCTCCACCTCTGTTACAAATCTTGGAATAAAAATGGACTCTCATCTTACATTTGAAAATCACATTAAGCATCTGTTTAAAACTTGCTTCTTCCATCTTCGAAACATCTCCAGACTTCGCCCATCTCTGACTT
>JBBPBX010077328.1:5822-16899 GCA_038048925.1 Garcialebias charrua
GGGGTAGAGGAAAAACATATAAAAGCCTAGAGGGCCCTCTAGCGGCTGTTACTGGTAATGTTTACTGGTTTATTTCTATGAATGAACATCTCAAATGTCAATCAAATTTTGTTAATAAATATGGGGGATAAAACTTATATTAGTCACTTTGGTGCATAAGTTGTAGGACTTGCAAATTTATGCAACAAGATGCAACTTATACATCAAAAAATACGGTACTTGTATTGACTTAAAAAAAAAAGTTCAACAAATTTCTTACAGTTTGATGACCTCATCTTGCTTCTGGTAAATCTGGAGTCTTTGGGTGAGCAAACAGCCAAATGGTTGGATTGTTTATTTTATGGCGCAAGTGTAGTACTTGGAAATACTCATTTACATTAAATTTTTCATCACAAGTGTCTCCTGCTGTCTTAGCAGATGATTCACACTTACTCATCAGCTTTCTTACTTTATGAATTAGGAAAGCTGACTTGAAAATATCCACTTACTTTTTCATTTTCAAGTGTTTAATTCAATGTTTTACGCTGACAATTGACAAAAAAAAACGTTCGTTTTTTGCACACAAAAAAACGTTAGTTTTTTTTGTGTGCAAACAAACAAAAAACACTACTGTTTGTCTCCTGTCACTGAAATGTAAGTTCTTCCTGGTGATAAGCCATTGAATAAAATTAATTATTATATTTAATACTTGGGTAACAATCTACGGTATGTTTTTCTTTCAGTTAACAAAATAAACTGATTCTCCAACATTGGAAGCTATAAATACAAATATTACCTTACCTGCAAGGCAGTAAACCGTATCAGTCTCTCTGAAGGACACAATCTTGTTCAGCAACTTTATCTACAACTCTAAAAATTCTGAAAACCATTTGGCCCTGAGCTGCCTGCTGAACACCCACATGATGGTCACTTCAGAATGATGAACAGCCTTCAGCCCTTCAATGTAAAGAGACTGTCTGAACAAACGAAACAAGCACACTGAGCTTGATCACCCACATTTATTATCCAATATAGTTTTAGTTTACAGAGAGGAGGACATGTTTTATTTTAAGATGTTTCAGAAGAGGGTGTTCTGCTCAGCACATTATGAGGTCTTTGAATTAAACTGCACATCATGTCTCTGCTTTCGTCGGTGGTAAAGCTCTGAACAATTTTTATCTTATCTGTTGTAGATGGCTCTTTAGTTCAATCTGAAGAAAAAGCGTTCAAAGTTGATGCTACTGACAAACTAATAGTAAGTCCTGTCTGGCTTCTGGATTGTTCAGTGCTCTCTTTTTTCTTTTATCCTTCACTTTCCTTATTTTCTTCTCCTCCCTTTTCCATTTCTTTAAACTTCCCATGTTTTATCCTTTCAGACGTTGTGAAAGATGACCAGGAGTTCTGGGTTTGCCCTCTGGATGAGTTTGCTTCTCTGAGAAACAAAAGGCTGCAGCTGCTGCAAACATCTGAACTGTGACACTATTACCGGTAGACCGTGAGGTGAATGATAATTGGTTTCAGTGCTCTCCCAGTGAGTCGTCGTTTGCTTATTCCTTGAGTTCTATGACATTAATACTAGTGAAGAAACTTGCAACTTTTTTTTCTGGAACTGACTCATTTGGCTCACCTCATCAAAATGAGTCTTTTTTTTGGTAACCAGCTTGGAGCCACTGGACCAAAAACCAATTAATACTTACCTGTGTTCTCCTACTGTCCTTGAATAAATCATGTCCCTAGTCGAACCAGTTTACTGAACCTCATTAACCTGCTGGTCCACTCTCCATTGTTGTCATCTTCAGTATCCTCCATTCCCCATCCAGAATTTGAAGGTGAAAGAAAAAAAAACACAAAAAAAACCACCTTGTCCCCTTGTGTCAGCAAAACAAAATATACAAGTAAGACAAGTTATCCTCTGGAAAAAACTACCTGAACCTACAAAATTCACCTGTCAACTCTTCTTATGTTCTCTTCAGCTGAGAAGGACCAGGAAAGAGCTGGTTGCTGGTATTAAGAAGGCCAAGGCCACATATAATAATAATAATAATAATAATAATAATAATAATAATAATGAATTCAATTTATACCGCACTTTTCATTAATAAAAATCTCAAAGTGCTATGGGTGCTATATGCTCAGAGGATCCAGGGGCAATTCACCTTACAAGACCCACGGAGCATGTGGAGGGGCATTAAGTGTTTAACAGATTATAAAGGCAGGAGTGAACAATGCCCTAGAGACCCATCACTGCCTGATGCCCTCAACAAGTTCTACGCACGCTTTGAAGACCTGAACAGACCACCTAGCACCGGACTCAACTCACCACCAGATGAAGAGCTTCTCAGTGTGACCTCAGCAGAAGTGAGGAGTACTTTAAGGAGGATTAATCCTCACAAAACAACTGGCCCAGACAACATCAACATTTAACTTCCGGTAAGATTGTGCCCATGTACCTGGCCTGCAATCTACCTCTGACAATGGTGTTTGGATTATTTCTTCTTTTTTTTTTGTCTGGGATAGCAACTCGCTGCTTGTGTATGACGACAACAGCTCCTCGATCTTCGATTTTCCACATTTGCTGTCACTGATTCGGACCATTTCGAATGTAACACTGGACACCCCCCTCCACCCCTGTTGGCGAACATGCTGGCTTGTTTACACTGGGCCTTGCAACTGCCTTCTCGAAGATATTGCTCCAAACGCGCCGGCCGGCTGGTAAAACTTAAAGCTCGGCGAGGTTAACACTTTCCACAGCCAGCTTCCTACGTGACCGGACCAGGGAAACTATGGGTGTTGTCTACCGGCCCAGAGCTTGGACCGTCCTGGAAGTGCTGTTTTTCAAAATCTGTGACCATTGGCGCACACCACCCCTACCATGGCTGGATCTGTGGTGGACCGGATCAGGACGTGCCTAATCAACACAAGGTCTGTTACCAACAAGACTTTTATCCTTAATGACTTTTTGAAAGATCAGGAACTAGATTTTCTCACGACCTGGTTGCCTTTGGGTGATTTAAGCTCCTTAGTGGAACTATTACCTCCTGACTGTCTGTGTTTTAATGCCCCATGACCATCAAGCCGGTGAGGTGGTGGATTATTAACTGTATTTAAATCAAACTTCTTCTGTTAACAGTTGCCCACCCCAGTGCCCTGCTCCAGCTTTGAGCTGAGCGCTTTTGAACTCAGACATTCTCCTTCGGTTCTGTATGCTATCGTTTATCGCCCCGCTCATTCCAAGGCCTTCATAAGTGAATTCTCTGATTTTGTGGCTTGTATCACATCAAGATATGATCACATTATAATTGTTGAGGACTTTAATATTCATGTCTGCTGTCAAGAGAAGCCATTAGTGAAGGACTTATTAGATTTGTTGGACTCATTTAATTTAACCCAACATGTAAATGGTCCCACCTAACAACACGGGCACACTCTGGATCTCATTTTAACATGCGACGTCTCTGTTTGTAATATGGTAATTGGTGACAACGTTCTCTCAGACCACATGCCTGTTTTGTTTGACATCATCCCGCCTTGTCCTACCGCTAAGTTGTGCGATTCGGCACGTACTTCACGCGCCATTAACCGCTTCACTGCTGCACGTTTTACTGAAGCTTTTAGCTCTGACGGGATCAATCAGCTCTCGGTATCTCTCTCCACGAAGAGCTAACCTCTTAGCTTAACTCTGTTTGTTTAAATGTTCTGGACCGTGTTGCTCCCATTAAAACCAGGAAAACAAAACTTATATCAAAACCATGGCTTAATGATGTCACTCAAGCCATTAGATAGCAATGTCGGACAGTAGAGCATAGGTGGAGGAAATAATTACCTCAAACTCCCACAACCCCCAAGCTCTTTTTTCTACCCTGAACTCAGTTCTACACCTCAATGAACCTTCACCTCTAGAAGCCTCAAATGAGCTGTGTGAAAACTTCCTCCATTTCTTTTCAGAAAAAGTTGCCAACACCCAGACACTCATTTCTCCACCGGCTCATGATCCGTCCATCTCATCTCATTGTGTAGCTGTTCTTGACCACTTTGAGCCCATCTTTATGTCTTCTCTGGAGCAGGTCATGTGTAGCATGAAGCCATCTGGTTCCCTCTTTGATGTCATCCCCCATCAACTCCTAAAGGAAGTTCTTCCTGTTCTGGGCCCTCCTGTTCTTACCATTGTGAATACCAGCTTAGCCTCAGGTGTGGTGCCAATATCTTTTAAACACGCTGTTGTCCAACCTCTTTTGAAAAAAAAACTAGCCTTCCTTGACCCCTCAGTCATGTCTAACTTCCGGCCTGTCTCCAGATTCCCATTTGTCGCTAAGCTACTGGAAAAAATAGTGGAGTCCGAGCTGAAATGCTTATACCATCTTAGAGCTATTCCAGTCTGGCTTTAAACCTCTCCACAGCACTGAAACTGCTCTACTTAAGGTTTTTAATGACATTCTCCTATTCACAGACGCTGGTGATTCTGTGCTCCTCTCTTACCGGCCGTGGCGTAGTGGTAATGGCAGTCGTCCCCCTATCGGAAGGTTGGAGGTTCGAATCCTGGTTCCCCACACCATGTGTCGTTGTGTCCCTGGGCAAGACACTTAACCCCGAGTTGCTCCCGGTAGGACTGGAAAGGCGCCTTGCATGGCAGTCTGCCGCTACCGGTGTATGAATGCGTGTATGAATGGGTGGATGGTTGGTATTGTAAAGCGCTTTGGGGCTCCTCACAGGGGGCTAGAAAGCGCTATATAAATAAGCTCCATTTACCATTTTTTACCATTTACCGGACTCACATTTGCCTTTGATACGATCAACCATGAGATCCTCATTGTGAGGCTGGAGCAGTGGGTGGGCATCACAGGGTCAGCCCTCGAATGGTTTAGATCCTACCTCGCTGACAGGTCCTTTTGTGTCTCCATCAAAAAAAATTGTTCAGCCTCGGCAGCGCTTAAATGGGGGTACTGCAAGGGTCCATCCTCGGTCCTCTTTTATTTTCTTTATACCTGCTGCCACTAGGTGCTATTTTCAGGAAACATAACATAACTTTTCATTTGTACGCCAAATCTACTTCCCCCTCAGACTTTTTCATTCAACCTTTATTTAGTCAGGTAAATCTTTTGAACCTCATGGGCTCATTTACGAAAGCGACCTGCTAAAACTAAAGAACAATGAACAGCAATGGTAGAATTTCCTTAAACAATAAACAATCAAACAATAAACAATAGAAAACAAAAGAGAGAGAAAAAATATATATATATATATATATATATATATATATATATATATATATATATATATACATATATATATATATATATATATATATATATATATATATATATATATATATATATATATATATATATATATATATATATATATATATATATATATACAGGTAGTCCCCGAATTACGAGCGCTCTGATCTACGAGGTTCCAGACTTACGAGCTGGCGAATTTTTGGAAAAAACGCAAAAAATACTGAGTTTTCATGTGTTTTTTCACCACAGTTAGTTAGCTAAGCATATGGACACACGTTTCCGATCATTTTTATGCACTCATAAGCAGTTTTTGGATGAAAATAGAGTGTTTTTAGTCGCGCTAGCGAAACCGTTCCAATTTACGAGCGAAATTTCGGACTTACGAGAGACATGGCAACCGTTCCAAATTACGAGATTTCCGGTTTACGAGCGCCTCGTTGTAACGGATCTCGCTCGTAAATCGGGGACTACCTGTACACATATACATACATATATACACATATATACACATTCCTCCTTTTAACAAAGTATCAAAAAACTAGCAAAACATTATAAGGTAGACGTATAAAATCAAAGACAGGAACAAATCTGCATTGGTTTTTGCCAGGATTCCAACAGATTCTGAAAACCATTTAGAGAAGTCAAGGTCGAGAGCTTCAGATCTTTTTGTAAGATATTCCATGAAGCAGGAGCAGAGTAGGAGAAGGTCCTTTTTCCAAGTAACTTAACAGTACTTGCTCTATTCAACCGTTACTGGACTGCCTGGCCGACATCAGAGATTGGATGGCTTTAATTTTATTGAGTTTCAACGAGAAGAAGTCTGAAGTTATGTTGTTACCGCCCAATGCCAACCATTGCATCGACCTATCCGTTCTGTCACCGTTAGTGAAACAAAGAGTCACTAATCTAGGAGTGATACTTGACCCTTCTCTGAAACTCAACAATCATGTAAATATGATTGTTAAATCCGGCTTTTCCCAGCTGAGGTGTCTGTCTAAGCTGAAGCCTATGTTGTCCAAAAATAACCTGGAGATGGCAATTCATGCATTCATTGCATCCAGGCTCGACTAGTGCAACTCGCTCCTTTTTGGTATCAGTCAGACCTCCATAGCTAGACTTCAACTGGTCTAAGTTGCGGCAGCCCTATTTTTAACCAGCACAAGCAAAAGAGAGCACATTAGACCTGTTTTGGCTTCCGTGCACTGGCTTCCAGTTCACCTTTGAATCCAATTCAAAATGCTCTAGTATGTTTATAAATCACTAAACAACTCTGCCCCCTCCTATCTTACAGATCTGCTCCAGCCGTATATCCCACCACGCTCTCTCAGGTCAGCAGACCAGTTGCTCCTCACAGTTCCAGGCACCCGTCTCAAGCAGAGGTGACAGGGCCTTCTCCGTTTCAGGCCCAAGACTGTGGAACAAGTTACCTCTGCTTGCAGACAGCCCCCCCCCCTCACAGTTTTTAAATATTGCTTAAAAATACACTATTATTCCCTGGCTTTCAGCACTGTGTGATCTGTGCTGAGCCTGTGCGCATAACACTGTGTTGGTCATATTGCTGTTGTTGTTATCCACTATTGTTTTTTGTTTCTAAATTCAGTTTCCTGTTATGTACCACGAAAATCGGGGTATAACACGCTCCTGTGTATAACACGCTTTGTCCAATTATTAGGCTTGTTATAGATAAACCGATTCTACCGGATATCCGGTTTGACAAGCTAGCGATGTGGTTGCATCGGTAGCAGCCACGTAAACCGACAGCAACCAGCCACAAATCCAGAGATTGAACCGGTTGAAGAGACACGGACCGGTTATCGCGAGACTTGCTGGGTTTACAATGCGTTTCTAAAACAACGCGAGAGTTGGAAATGCCCGCGAAGCTATTCTCACGCATGCGCCGTAGCTCACCAAGACGACAACATGGATGTAAATAGTAGCCGCGCTACTAGCGAGTCACCGCGAAAGATTTTCAATACATCAGCCAGACAAAACTCTAAAGTGTGGAACGTTTTCGGGTTTTACTAGAAGGACGGAAAACTCGACAAAAGCCACGCTATTTGTAAGCTATGCAGAGCACCTCTGAAGTACATTGGTAGCATGACAAACCTTGACCAACATGCAACGAGGAAAGGCAGAGAGGAGTACTGCGAACTTCTCAAGCCTCATAACAACGAGCAGGAGCATGTAGCTGCCACACAGAAAGCGACGGGTAACGTTATCACTAAATTTTACGGGCAACTCGGTGATAGTTCATCACGAGCTACACAGTCCTTGAAGATCTCTTCTACACTGCAGTAGCTCTGGACCCCCGTTTTAAGACTGCAGTGTTTTAAGTCCCTGCCCTTCCTCAGTACCACAAGGCTCAGTTTTAGGACCCACTCTCTTTACAATCTACATAGCTAATGTAGGTCACTGCATCCCTGATGCATCCTTACATTTCTATGCTGATGATACAGTTGTTTACTGCCGAGCTAAAACAGTTGCTAAGGCTTTCCAGTTACTGCAATCCGCTTTTGACATCATCCAGTCAGATTTGTTCCGTCTCAAACTTGTCCTAAATGCTGATAAAACAAAAGGGATGTTTTTTTCAAATAGGAAGGCGGTTCCAGCAGATCCTCCTCTGATTTTATCTTCAAATGGTGTCCCTATTGAGTTTGTTGATTCCTATAAATATCTGGGTATCCTGATCGATTCACATCTCTCTTTTAAACTCCACGTGGAAAACCTAGTGAAGAAACTGAAAGTTAAACTGGGTTTCTTTTTCAGAAACAGATCATGTCTATCACTGAATGTTAGGAAACGCCTTGTGTCTGTGACTTTCCTTCCCTCCATTGATTACGGTGACATTCTCTACATGAATGCTCCTACAAGCACCCTGCGGATGTTGGATGTTGTCTATCATGGTGCACTAAGATTCATAACTGGTTGTGATTATCGTACCCACCACTGCACCCTGTATTCACTGGTTAACTGGACATCATTAACCTCACGCAGACTCTTCCACTGGTACATTTTCATCTTTAAATCACTTCTTGGTCTGCTGCCCTCATACATCTCCTCCTACATGTCTTTGCGTGAGTGCAGCTACAGTGTGCGCTCTCAGGACATGATTACCTGCAGTGTTCCGTCAGTGAGGACTGAACTTGGAAAAAGGGCCTTCTCCTACTCCGCTCCTGCTTCATGGAATATCTTACAAAAAGATCTGAAGCTCTCGACCTTGACTTCTCTAAATGGTTTTCAGAATCTGTTGGAATCCTGGCAAAAACCAATGCAGATTTGTTCCTGTCTTTGATTTTATACGTCTACCTTATAATGTTTTGCTAGTTTTTTGATACTTTGTTAAAAAAAAAAAAAAAACTTTCTTTTGTTTTTTTCTCTCTTTTGTTTTCTATTGTTTATTGTTTGTTTGTTTATTGTTTAAGGAAATTCTACCACTGCTGTTCATTGTTCTTTAGTTTTAGCAGGTCGCTTTCGTAAATGAGCCCATGAGGTTCAAAAGATTTACCTGACTAAATAAAGGTTGAATGAATGAATGAATGTTTTATTTCTAGGTAACGGGGGATTCAGTTCAGAGAGGTCCAGTGCAGACTAATCCATGTCAGACTGAACCTACAAATGGAGATCTGGACGTCTGCATTGATACACCCCAGACCCAAGATGAGCATAAAGGTTTGTGTTTTATAACTTAATGATCTGACTTTGTCTTAATCTTGTGCTGCTGTCATTGTATCAGCATAAAACACATTCACTATGAGATAATCTGCATGCACAGAAAGAGTTAAATAAATCATGATGATAATGATACATCTTTTACAAATGTTATACACGAGTCCCTACATAAATAAATTCTGAACATCAGATGAAGATTTTTACATAAAATGGTAAAGTCAGTAAAAAAAATAAAAAAACAACTTCATGGCTAACATAGCCAGTAATAAATGGTGCTTGTTTTCTATTTCAGATGATGAACCACCTTGTAAAAAGAAGAAAATGTCAGCGCTGGACGAGCTGTTGGGAGAAGACTTTGAAGTGAGGATGGCAACTAGATCTGTGAGGGACCAGGGGCCTCATGTACAAAGACTTGCGTGGATTTCTTACTGAAAAGTTGTGTACGGTCAAATCCAGAAAACTGCGTACGCACAAATAAATCCAGATGTATCAAACTGTGCGTACACCGGAATCCACGCACATTCCTTTTGTACATCACAATCAACGTGGAACTGAGCGCACGTGAGACACCTCCCCTGACACGCCTTCATTTACATATGTTAAACAGATGCAAATTACGTCCTGCATGTGTGAAGGACATGTTTGTTTGATCTCTGCGCGATCAGAAATGATTTCTAGATTCAGGAAATTAATGAATTTAATATAATATGAGTGAGGAAAGAAATCCTAAGTAAGAATAGTAATAAAATGTGTTTATCACACAAAGAACGAGTGATTGTGTGTCGGTATTTGTGTGCGCGCGCACCCTGCTTTGGTGCGCAACTGGCTCATCCATCCAGTGAAAATATTAACTTTGCGCACGAGTTTATTACCATAATTACTGTAAACACAGAGGAACTTAGATGTTTGGTAGAACATAGATCTTTGTTTATTTAATAGATGATATGAAGGAACGAGTTTGTGCGCCTCATTGGAGTTTTCATGACATGACGTGATGTTGGAGTCTCCAAACGCTGCGCGCGCCGCAGCCTTTGTGCGCAGTCTGTCTGTGAATCTTTTGCTCTCCTACAAGTTATATATGGTGTACTTTCACGTGTCATTTTGGAGAAATCTACAATAAACGCAGATTATGTAACACCTCCACTGCCGTGTAACACCGGCGAGGGTGCGCGCGCGCTCCAAAGCGCAACCATGACTCAGCCTTTGGAATCATATGGATGAGACCATTCCATTGGACATGAATCGGCTTTGTGTGGACTGGACAGTCCCGATCGACCTGCAGCTCCCTCTGGAAAGCTCGGGAACAGTTTGATCGCTGCTTCTGCACGCGTTGTGCACGGTTCCTGCGTTGTGCTCCAGAGCGCAGCAGTGCCAAAATGAAAAAGGATTATTCCTGAAAACGGCTGATAAGCCATATCCTAGATCAGAAAATTATATCTGTTTATAAATAAATGCTCTGCGTGTTACACTATTTATTATATCCTCCAGTAAGGCTGAATCCGTTCCTGTTAAATGTATTTTTTGCACAACTTTGCGCGTCCTTTATTTAATTGCGTCCATGTGGATGTAATCTTTGTTAATCATGTGTGTCTGGTGTGAACAACAATCATTTTCACATCATGAACAGTTAATAATAATACTAATAATAATAATGAATTCAATTTATAACGCACTTTTCATTAATGAACATCTCAAAGTGCTACAAGGTGCAACAGAAGTGAATGTCAATAAAACACATAATAACACAATTAAAATCAACAACAGTGTCAGCTAAGATCAAAAGTAGAATCATGAGGAGTAGAGTATGCTCTGTTGAAAAGAAAGGTCTTAAGCCGCTCTTAAAGTCAACCACAGACTGTGGGGCTTCAGTTTCTCAGAATCACCTGTAAGTGTCGCCAAAGGAACAAGAACCACAGAAACGTGCGTACGCCTGCCATGGGGCTGGCGTGGAAATGTACTTGGATGCGCACATATTCACGTTCAGTTCAGTTTTGATACATACGGGGTTTTTTTTTTTTTTTAATTTTTTATTTATCAGGAGAACATACAACAATTAACAATACATACATTTTACGAAACTTACATGACTTCTCCAAATAATTTTTTTTTCTCCCCTTTTCTCCCCTCCCCTCCCTCCCCCCTCCCACACCAAACATATCACACCCCACTAACCTAGCCAAAAACAAGAC